>CAUYRH010135739.1:0-85860 GCA_963574655.1 Perodicticus potto | reverse complement strand
CTGGAATCAATTTTTGTGAGTGGAGAAAGGTGTGGGTCCAATTTCAGTCTTTGACATGTGGCTATCCAGTTCTCCCAGCACCATTTATTGAATAGGGAGTCTTTACCCCAAGGTATGTTCTTGTTTGGTTTATTGAAGATTGGGTGATTATAAGATGTTAGTTTCATTTCCTGGTTTTCTATTCAATTCAATATGCTGCCTAACACTTCTATGGCATACTTTTTGGGTGTGGACCTGAGAACCATCTCCCTATTTTTGTCTTTATAACACAGCCTCACTGCTTCAAGTACAATTGGTTGTTGGAAAGGCACATCACCCCCATATCCAACCTTATTGGGCTACAGTTTCTGGCATCCATCACAGAAAGAAGTAAATTGAATTGATGTAATCCAAAAATCTACACGTATCTCAATACATGCAATGCAACAAATTCCTGAATGCTATTATTTGGGGAGTTTTCTCATTTATTGTAATTATAATGGTCATTAATATCTTGCACCATGAAGACACCTTTTAGGCAATATATATTTACTGATAACTAAATATATTTTTACTATTCCTGTGAGGTAACAATAAATGTGCATGGAAATTTTAATTTAAGATTGACTTTCAGTCTTCCAAAAATATTGTTTTGAATGGAAAGTGATTTTTCAAAAGTCTATCTTTAACTTTCTCTTGTTGGAACATAAAATTATTTAGTCATGTTTTGGACACATTCTGACTTTGTCACCAACGGTTTTTCTATTTGAGACAAATTTCTCCATCTACCATTACTGTGTACAAGAAGGCCTCAACTGCACAGTGATGAATGTAAAGTGGTTGAGAGCAAGGGTACTTTGCCGATTTTAGCCATGTGCTACATGCTATAGTCAAGATACACAGCACACAAAACATAAGTTGCCCAGCCAATTTTGAGGAAATGAAGCCTAATTTTGGGTTCAGCAGTAAATTGAAAAACTTGAATCCATAAAGTTCTGCTCACCATGGTGTAAAATAAAATTAACGATAGGCAACGAAAATAAGATCCATTGTTATTTTTGTTTAAGGAAAAAATAAAAGGTGGCCTTATGCTTTGTTAGAGGGGTCTTCAAAGTTACCTTTTAAATTATACCCTCACCCCGGTCTGCTTCTAAATTTTATGAACTCAGAGGAAGGTCTTTATTCCATTTCATATTTGTTGCAGTGAAAATAAGGCTGGAATTATGATAAGGATAAGAACATATTTGCAGAACACCATGATACCGAATTAGCTGAATTAAAATTTTATGCGGTCCATTATTCTGCTGCCCTGACTTGCTCTATAGATATGGTTGATGTTTTCATACAATATAACATTTAGATAGCTACTTTACAGTTGATCAAGTATTTTGTCAAATACTATTTTATTTCTGGGGCAATAATGATCAGAAATAAAAACTCATGGCTCAGTGCCCATAGCCCAGTGGTTACAGTGCCAGCCACATACATCCAGGTTGGCGAGTTTGAACCCAGCCCGGACCAGCTAAACAACAATGACAACTGCAACAAAAAAAAAAAGAAAGAAAGAAAAGAAAAGAAAAGAAATATAAACTCATAAACTGGCATCTATTCTATTCACATTTTGTTAGAGATATTTTTCTAAAAGGATGGCCCACAATGAGTACAAATAGGGCTTCTAGGAGTTCCTGAATTTTCAGAAATAATAATATTATATTATTCTACCTTGTAACACTAAAATGTTTATGCATGCTATTCTCAGAAGTTAAGCATGAGGTGAACTCTAAAATATTAGAAAAGGGAGAAGGGGAAAAAACAAAACTTTGTGCATTCAGAAATTGTCCATCATGTATTGAAAATATGAATGAAATAATGAGGATCTCTGTAGTACATTTACATATATTTTTGATAGCTAGAATAATTTGCCGTGAGAGCATTTTTTTCATAATTTTTAGAAAGAGGAAACCTAAACTCCATCAAATTTAGAAAACTATCAGGCAAAGTTGCTTTTAATCCTATACTAAAATTTGTAGAAATTCTCTTTATGATGGAATTGACCATCAAACACAGATACGTACCATTCCCATACCAGTTTCTCAGTTTATAAGAACCTTTGAATCACTGATTCTCAAATGAAATATGTGCTATATGCATCTCACTTTTTCTTTGTAGTACTCAAATAATTTAGCAGTTGGCACCTAATATGCACAAGAAGAGCTAAAGAATTATCGTTAAAAACTGTGACTCTCCTGAGATAGAAAACATTTCTGTTGTACCTTTCCCATATTCAAATGATTGCCACTTGTAAACATCTCTGTCCTCCTAAATGTTGCATAATTAAATATGTTTTAATTCTGACTTTCTGAGTTCCTGTATTAAAAAAGAGAAGAGCTTTGAGATTAGCATAAGAACTTTAAATACCATTGTAATAAAATTATGCTGTCAGATATTCTACCAGGAGGGTTTAATCTTGACAGCAGATAAAATGTAAAAGTTTGTGTTGTTGTTTTTTCCTAATCTGAAGGTAGGCTGATAGGAAGATCATCAAACTAGGGATTAGTTCTAATGATGAATCAAAATCCACATTTTCACGTCTGTGTAATTAGGTTTTAATAAACATGTTTGATGGTTACTTTAAAAACTTATTTTTCAAGGCAGAAATGGCATCTTGGAAACTACAGTATAAAGAGACTTTTGCAAGACTATTTGTTTTTTAATTACAGTCCCATTATGATAAGCAGTTGTTATTTTCCCAAGTAAAGATTAAATGAATGTTATAAATCAATTTTCTAAATTTGAGGCTCAAATGCAATGTTAGACACAACTTTGGATGCTTGCTATAGCAAATTATGGCTTTTCCAGTACTTCTTAGAATATTTGTTATTGCGTGTAGCCTTTTAATTGGGGCCACAGTTTTTAAAGTACTTGCAAGATTTATGATGCAAGTGTTTTATTTAATGAGTCATTAGCCATTAACATATCATTTCTGTGATTATTTTTCTGATTGCCAGTTTTTATTTAATTCTTGGCCCTTCACATTTTTAGATGTAATCAGTTTTTATTAGCAATTAAAATCCCAGATTATTTCAGCAAAATATGACATTAGGAGTTTTTAAGTATGTATGTTTATTAAAAGAAAACAAAAAGAATAAGAATTTAATATGGGAGCAATCACAGCTTAACATATGCCTCAAATCTTATGTTCATTCTAAACAAGAAATTCTTTAACTTTTTATTTCAGAAAAGTTGCAAATGAGTTTTATTTCATCATCATCTTATAAATTGACGTATTTGAAGTGCTATCTTCCTTCATACTTTTTTCAATGCACATACCCCATGATTGAATTATTGTACACAGCTATGATTCGATAAAAAATATATATTTTATAAATATGACTCTGTTTAAATGAGTGATCTTTACAAGTTGAATAAAGTCCTGTTAAATCCACAATAAAATGTTCCAATGATCAGTGAGCCCCGAGTAGTTTACCAGAAAAAGACCACTTGTGTCCATCATTTCTGAATACAAAGTTTTCCGCATGGTATGGAACCATTTGGGAATTCAAGTTTTCTATTATACTATAATGATACTTTAATAAGCCAATAAGAGGTTTCATAGCAGTAGATGACAAATAACATATAAATAATGTTTCTAGATTTTAAACAGGAAAGTTATATTTATCTAAATTGATAAATAGAATTGTTTATTTTATGCACCACCTATGCAATTATAGATCAGCATTGCCCTTCCTGACATGTTAGTAGAACCTTTGAAATCCTAGCATGATTCTGCAATTCTATGTTACAGTGCATTCAAAACTTCAGAGAAGTACGGGCAATGCTTGGTATTTGCTTTTGGGGAGATATTTTCCACTAAATCTATCTGCAATTAATTTGGTTTCATTTTAATTTTTGCTTTTTAATTAAGAAAAAGACTCTTTTGGCTTGGCGCCCGTGCACAATGGTTATGACTCCGGCCACATATACCAAGGCTGACGGGTTTAAACCTGGCCTGGGCCAGCTAAACAACAATGACAACTGCAACAGAAAAATAGCTGGGCATTGTGGCGGGCGCCTGTAGTCCCAGCTACTTGGGAGGCTGAGGCAAGAGAATCGCTTGAGCCCAAGAGTTTGAGGTTGCTGTGAGCTGTGACGCCACTGCACTCTACCCAGGGCAATGTAAGTGAGACTCTGTCTCAAAATAAAAAAAAAGGAAAGAAAAAGACTCTTTCCTAATTGTAGGATTAGGGAATCCATTCATCTTTTCTGACCAATCTGATCGGCTGTGGGAATGATAGTGTGTTTCACGGAGGAAGGCCTTGGAAGCATTCCTCCTCTACCCAGTGATCTGAAAGAGGCCGGATCAGCGCCTGGTGTGCTGTCCTCAAAATCCCGTGGCTCACTACGGAGCCTCCTGGAAGCCATTTAGTATTGAAAAGCAAAGCAGCTACAATCAAATTTAGAAAATATTTATTCTTTTTGTGTGTGTGTGTGTGTGTGAGACCGAGTCTCACTGTGTCACCCTCGGTAGAGTATAGTGGCATCACAGCTCACAGCAACTTCAAAATCTTGGGGTTAAGAGATTCTCTTGCCTCAGCCTCCCAAGTAGCTGGGACGACAGGCGCCCACCACAACACCCTGCTATTTTTTTGTTGCAGTTGTCATTGTTGTTTAGCTGGCCCAAACTGGGTTCAAACCTGCCAGCCTTGGTGTATGTGGCTTGTGCCATAGCCACTGCTATGGACACTGAGCCAGAAACTATTCATTCTTTTAAAATAATTTACAGAAACATTCTTTTAAAATAATTTGATGGATGTCTATCATCTGTAAAGGGTTTTGGCAGCTCAATACATCAAGCTGATGAAAGAACAACTGTGTGATGGCCGTGGGGTCTGTGTTTCTTCTGGCCTTATTAGATCACTGAGTGATTTTGAACAAGTCCTTTAGAATACCTGGGCCTTAGTTTTCTCACCTGTCAAACAATGGAAGAGGATTTTAAAAAGTAACATGAAGTTCTGTATCTGTAAGACTTGGCTTCTTTGGGAAGGATCCCCTAACGTAGAAAATATGTAGTTCAAATTAAGAAGATACTACTTCATGGCATGCGTGGCTTCCCAACTCTACATATTGATGAGAATTCTTTCTTCCTGTGTGTACAGAGTCAGAGACACTAGGGTGCTTGTGAGTCAGACTTAGGCACGCAGCCATAGTTTATTTCCCTCTGGGTATGAGCTAGCAGATTTTCCCAATGGCTGTGTAATTAAGTAGAATGCTTTGAACATTTACAAAGAAGGAAAGAATCTGCAGTGCTAGCCTAAAGAAGAACAAAATCAAAACGCCAAGCGTGGTCGTAGGAGAGAAGGAGTTAATGTAGTGACAAAACTCTAAGAATAAAGCAACGAAAGGTATATTAATATGAGAATTCAAGTTAAATCAGCTATAGTGAAGTGGCAATCTCCAGGAAAAACATAACTCAAGTTTGAAGAATACAGAATATTAAGTTTGATAAGATAATTGTAATTTTATTATTTCAAGATAGTTGTCACCTTGCAGAAGTGTCAAATAATTACCATACACGTTCAACAAGAGCCGAGCAGAAGATTATATAGCATGAATGTGCCTCTTGACATCCCCACAGCTCTCGTTAGACAGGTGGATGTGTGGTGACAGACACACAGGTATGGTACCTATAATAGCAAAAAAAAGTCAAGAGCGGTTTTATGTTGAAAATCTAAAGGAGGAAAAAGTAATCTCCAATTCACAGCATTGTGATATAGTGGAGAAAGAACTAGATTAAGTGTCAAGAAGCTGTGGACCGAGTCCCGGCAGTGTGGTATAAGAGAAATCCTTCTCTTTCTCTGCGCCTGTTTCAGAGAGTCTCGTCCCGCATACGCAAGTCTATTTCCAGTTACGTGTTGGTTTTTCTTAAAGTTCCATTTTTATTACTATCGACATATATTTGTCTTGTTTGGATAGTAATTGCCTGTATTTTTGTTCTCTCCCCTAGTTTTTATTATTGTTTTTTAATTTCAGATTAATATATGAATACAAATGATTAGGTTACATTGTTTGCGTTTGTAAGGTAAAGTCCAAGTTGTAGTTGAGCCCTTCACCCAGGAGGTGTGCCATATACCCCAACATGGTACCTGTTAGGTTAGCGCACACCAGACCCCCTACCTTCTCTCTTCTGTCCCCTACTCATTCCCCTCTCCCCACTTGAATTTCAGTGTGTTTTTTTTTCCTATGTGGGCACCTAGTTGTTCATCTACTAGTTTCATATTAGTATTGAATACATGGGATACTTACTTTTCCATTCTTGTGATACTTTACTTAGAAGAGTGTTGTACAAATCCATCTGGATTTTACAAAAGACGTAAAGTCTCCATCCCTTTTTATGACTGAAAAGTATTCCATGGTATACATATACCACAGTTTATTTATCCATTCGTGAGTTGATGGGCACTTGGGTTATTTCCACAACTTGGCAATTGTGAATTGAGCGTCAATAAGTATTCTAATGCAAATGTTCTTGTGATAAAACAATTTTGTTTCTTCTGGGTACTTAGTAATGAGACCTTAAATTATGGAAGGAAGACCTTTTGCTCTGGGTATGAGCTAGCAGATAGACAGCTAGTAGACCATATGGAAGGTCTACTTTTAGCTTTTTGGGGATTCTCTATACTGCTTTCCAAAAGGGCTATATTAATTTGTGGTCCCACCAGCAATGTAAAAGTGTTCTCTTCTCTCCACACCCACACCAGCATCTGCAGCTTTGGGACTTTGCGATGTGGGCTATTCTCACTGGAGTTAGGTGATATCTCAAAGTGGGTTTGATTTGCATTTCTCTGATGATTAGTGACAAATGAGCAGTTTTTCATGTGTCTGTTGGCCATTCGTCTGTCTTCCTGGGAGAAGGTTCTGTTCTTGTCTCTTGCCCAGTGGTAGATGGGGTTGTTTGCCCTTTCCTTGTTAAGCGGGTTTGTGACTCTGCTTGCTCACTATCTTTTTCTGCTCTTTAGACCATTAGTAGTTTCTGGAAGCTGATGGTAATCCAGCCAAACTGGGAGTGGAGGCTTCTATTTTGCTATTCTCTCTTCAACTTCTACAGTAGATATTTCCTGAATTTATTTTCTCCCCTTGCTGAAAATACCCAATGTGAAAATTACAATTTCAACTCTTTGTGGCCCTCATTTGGGCGTGTGCTCCTTAAATAGAAAAGTTGTTAAAGAGAACCTTAAAGGGAACATCCTAGAAGTTCACCAAGTTTCCCTTTCATACCTTTGATTGGAAATTATAGCCAGCATTTTAAGTATAAAGTAAAATACTGTTCTTAAGCCTCCTTTCCCAAGCCTACTATTTCTTACTGCAATTGTTTAGCCTTGTTTTGACAGTGGATAGAACATTAGAATTTGCTGGGCTTTTATTTCAAATTAGCCACTTCCCTGAATAACTTAATTTTTGCTACTATCCATCATGCCTAAGATGGACTGATTTGCTTGACTGAGGGTGTTGGTACCAACAGTTCAGAGACAGAAGAGGTCCTGGTTTGGTTCCTTTATAGTGATGGTGAAAGAAATGGTTGTAGTGACAGGAAACTAGTGTCTTCTTCCTTTCCCCTCAAATCTCTAATGTTCCATTTATCTTTATCTGAAAAAAAAATAAAAGTTAAAAAAAACTTCGTGCTAAACAGACAGTTTAATTGGTTCTGCTATTTTTGGAAACTGGAAGATAAATGCTACATGTGAAGTTAATAAACCATAATTGGAATTTGCTTAAGAGCATTCTTTCATTCCACATGGACCCATGCACTTCAGGAAGCAATAGGACCTAGCTGGGATTCAGGAATACATAAGCCCCTTCCCCAAGAATAGCCGTGACTTTCTGGGTGACCTTGAGGAATTTAATAACTTTTCTATGTCCCCACTGAACAATAAACAAGTTGGGGTGGGAATTGAAAAACTGAAAACAAACACACTAACTTAAAACTGAACACTTTTTCAGTTCTCAGAGGATAACACTGTCATATGTGTGGTAATATTTGCCATTTTCCCACCTCTATCTAGGGCTTTCTGCCTACAAAGAGCCTTCAATGTTTTTACTATCTATTTTGAACTGTGTACCTTCATAGGCTTATTATTGTAAGCAACAACTATTCTTAGGCTTTGCATCTTATCAACATATGAATGTCCACACTACCCATATTATTTGACAAGTATAATCACTCTTACCATTATTTTTATTGCTGTTAATGACACTACGTGTGTGTGTGTATTTTCTATCATGGTTTTTTTTTTTTTTTTTTTTTTTTTTTTACTAATTATACACATATGTTGGGAGAAGAGAATCACTTAATCCCAGGCATGACTAGGGCATTTTTAGCATCTTATAACTTTTTTCCTCAGGTGTATTGTATTTTCTCAATTGTGCTAAACACCAAAGTTCTTTAAAGAGCCCAAAACCAAGAAAAGCTACTTCTCAGTCTTAATTTATTTTTTATATTTGAAAATGTCTTTTCACTATCCAAATCTTTGAAAAGGAAATAGTAGGTTATATTTCCTGATACTTGTTTCATGGAAATGCCCATATACGATGATGAGATGAAAGAGGTTATGGAAGCATCCTTGTAGATGGAGAGGCAGTGTACATACTAGAGAGTTAGAATAAGGACGCTGAATCCAGACTGGGTTTAAATGGGATTAGGGCTGCTGGTTACTCACCATGTGATCTTCGGGACATCAATTTCTACATTTAGAAAATTGGGCCAAATGGTACCTGTGTTATAGATTGATGTGAGAATTTAATGATACAAGAATTTGTGGTCCAGAGACTGTTCTCATATTTATAGAACAGTTCCTGGACTGTAAGCCATTTTTTAATGCAAAAGGAACAATCCTGGTCTTTGAAGTCAGTATGAATTCTAACCGCAAGTTAGCATGTTTGCTAACTGCGCAAATGTGAACAGGTTCGCAAACCCTCTGACTCTCAGTTTCCCGTCTGAGACATTATTTTCTACCTGGATTGAGAGGATTGGAAATCTCATCTATCCTGAATAAAAAAGCAATTGCAAGGAAAAACCACCCCATCTGCCAAATGATGAAATTTAAAAAATAAAATGTTTCTGGCCAAGTCCACTATGAAAATTTTTAGAGACATAGAGGAAAAAGTCAAATGTTTATAAACCCAATTAGTGCACTTATATAGAATTTTAACTATGCTTTTGCTCAAACTGTAACACAAGTTTCATGATATACTTTCATTTAATTTCATGTACATATTAAATGTCAATGCTGTTACCTAATTCTGGTGTTCACAGCTTTCATCTTCACCTCATCTGAGGATTTGGGGATATAGCAGTGTATTAATTCATGTATGGTATCAATGTTATTCCCAGCCACAAGAATCTATTGCAACTCTTACTTTTCCCATTTATCCAATAGGCAAATATTAACCTCCACTGTAAGCAGTTACTGTATTATTTTTAAGAGAGATATTTAAAAGATTTATTTATATGCTTTTTGAAAGCTGTAGAAATTCTGGGAAAAAGTGGCAAAATTAGCATTGTTTTCAGACTTTTGTTTCTCCATCTTTTTTTCCAAATGATTCCACTTTGATCAGTGGACATCCAGCAGTTTGCAAACCTAGGATTGTTTGAGATGTTGCAGGCTACTGTATCTTCTCCAAGCACATTATGTTGTGAAAAAATACATAATTGTCCGAGCACATCATAAAAACTGAAAACAAAAATATACACAACATCTGTTTTCAAAGGGATTTTTTTCAAGGACTTACCTTGTATTTAGGTATGTATACAAATTTGTTTACACAGGTAACAAAATTTATTCTTAAAATTCTCTAATAATGCCTAGACTACTAAAGAATTACATAGAAGAATATCACCTCTACCTAGAATATCCTTTCTCAAAGTTTGGGTTACAAGATACCTTTTCAAACTCTTAAAAATTACTGACTGAAAGAAGTTTCTTAAATGTATATCTACCAATATTTACTTTTAAAAATTAAAACTGGGAATCTTGAAAATACTTTATTCATTTATTTTAAAATAGCAGTAAACCTATTAAATATTATCATGAATTATGTTTCGTGAAAAGTAAGTGTATATTACAAAAATCTTTTCAAACTATATAGTGAAAAGAATAACATAATTTTATTCTTTATAAACATCTTTAATTCTGATTTCATGCAACTGTGTTTGTTGTTTTGAAGTATATAAAGAAAATCCTGCCTCACACAAAGATATAAACTGAAAATGGAGATTATTTTAATAGCCTTTTCAGATAATTATGGATATTCTCATTTGAGTCTTTCCAAAAACTCAATAAGTGGTAGTTTCTTAATGATTATTTTATAGAGTAGAATCTTTTTGAAGCTATATCAATAAATTTTCTGTACTGAAATCAAACCTCTCTACCTTTCTTTCAGTTTAAATGACTCTCCTGCTCCCTGATTTCATAATACCTTGCCTGGGTCGTTTAGAAAATGTTGGTTCACTGAGATCTTCCATGTTTTCATCAGAAATATTCAAAAAGTCACATTTGTAGTTCTCCATCAAGTTTATCAAAAAGGTCTTGAAGTGCTGGGAAGCCGTAGTACTCAAAACTTGAATTCAAGTTTTACACAAGACTAATTTTTCTTGAAAGCTGAATTTTATAATTGGCAAGAAACACTGATACAGTCCATGTCCTTAAAGGGATTAAGTCACTTCATTTATTTTCCAGAGAATGTTAAATACTCTAGTCTGAATAGTCACAGTGATCAAATGAAAATAATTTTCCATAAAAAAAGTGGATAGTTCAACTCAAAAATTGCACAAGTGCCTTTTCTCAAGACAACTATCACACTTTCATTTACAGACTAAAATGATTCAGGAACACTTCCTATTTCATCACACAGAATATTTTTTTAAATATACTCAAGGGTCAAGATTTAATAAAATTAATAATTTTTACTGCTTCAAGGAAACTAGTATTTGTTTTTTACCCATGAATTGATGGTAGTGAAAATACAGTACGAAACTACTGACACAGTTTAGTGCCCTGGCCTGGACGCACACCGAGAAACTGGTGCACATGTCATCACAAAGACAAACAGGTATAAACATTATTAGAAAGTAGCTATCATCTCAGGGACCCTGCAGGGACCTATTTTCCTTGAAGAACCATTAACAGAAGAAACTAAATAAATGGTATTTCTACGTAATAATAATTATAGCTGACATAATACTTTCGTATATTTGTATTGTTAAACATTAATATCTACAAAATAATTTTGATTACTTAGTCACCTCCTTATCATCATTTTGAATTCCTATTTGGCCACCAATTTTCTCAAAATGGTAATCTGCTTGTGCCTTCACATCAAAAGTTTTTCTAATAATGTTAATTAATAATAGAAAACTACTTACTAATAATGTTTGTACGTGATTGTTTTTTCACTGTGATGACATTGCACTGGTTTCTTTTTTTCTTTTGTCTTTTTTTAGCCAGGGTCAGGTTTTAAACCCACCATCTCCAGTATATGGGGCAGGCGTCCTACTCCTTGAGCCACAGGCGCCACCCCTGCACTGGTTTCTTACTGTGGGTTAAGGCCACGGCACTAAACTGTGTCAGTGGTCACTCACTGTATTTTTTTACCATTCCTTTTTGGGGAAAACAACCAAATACTAGTTTCACTGAAGAATCCTCTGGATGAAACAGTAAAGCAAGGGAAAAAGGGAGGGAGAAAAAAGGAAGAACCCGAGGAAATCTAAAGTAGATATGAAAGAAGTAAGGGATTGAGATGAACACAAATCTTACGTTGAAGATCTGAAGCTGAAGGTTAGTTAAGGAAAGTCAGAATTCCTGTTTGTTCAATTTAGTGGCTGCCCTCATCACCTTGCTGAATTAAACCCAGGTGAAATGTGTGTCATTGCATCACAGAGATTTTCACATGCACCTAAACTTGGAAGAGCACAACTTGGGGAAAAGACAAAGTTGCCCTGTAAGGTTATCGTATGTTGCTAAAGAAACAAGACAAACAGACATCATTGGCCATTTAAAAAAAATACAGACTCGTACTTTGAAGGAAAAAAGAACCCATGTGAAAACAAGGCATGCACAAGCTGCTTCCGCCTCTTCATCTTCTTTCTTGTTTGTTTTTACATTGAAGAATAGAGCTGTGGTTTAACTCATCGTAACAGCAACTGCCAAACATGTGCCTATAAACTGAACTCCAAGCGAAAATTCTGCCAGGCACTGTCTCCTAATGATACGATCTGCATATTTTAATGAGACTGGAAATGTAGAAATGCATGGACCCTGGACTCGGCTCTCTCTAGGTCCTTTGCTCTCCTTGCGGACCCTGCATTGTCTCCCTTCATTAACATGTGATAACTGGGATGGCTTCCTATCACCATCCTCCAGCATTATATACCTTGACATTTTCAGAGTTCAGATGAAATACTAGTAACCTTTCTGAGGTTATGCTATATTGTGCTTATTCTAATGAAGTCCATTCGATCAATTAGAGCCTGGCAGGGCTGCTATTTTAAATGCACAGAAGAACAGTCATATTTAATTACCAAAAAAGAAAAGAAAAACCAAAGCTATTGAAACTATTATAAGTAAAAAATTTTTAAATTTTTATCTTCTTCTCTTGCTTTTATGATATGACTTAGTTTTGTTTTTTTTTTTTCTTTGCTGCAACCTCAACTCTCCTATACTCGTTCTCGCACGTCAATATCCCTAGTGTTCACTGGGCCATGTTCAATGCTAATCACTTTGTGTGCACCGTTTTATTTAATCTTCACCATATTATGAAGTAAGCATGTTTACCTATACTACTTTTTATATATGGGTGTATATATCCTGATTTGCATATATATGTGCATGTATGATATTGGCATTACCAATTTGTGACTAACTCTGATACCATAGATATAAGTGGAAACAAATTTGGTAAAGTTGTGTAAGTTACTCAGGGTTCACACAGCTAGAAAATTAGACCCTAGGTCAAACCCAGGTTAAACCTCTGGGTTATCATGGTTTTTCTATTTAGACCAGAATATTTGGAAATATAAACTTTTGCTGTGTTTCATTCTACTCAATCTCCAAACCACTCAAATGAATGGCATGCACCCAATTTTTTTCTCATGTACCCAGATCTAGAAGACAAATTTTTTCATGTGGTATGGTTCTGAACACAATTAAATATTAAAGCCTAAGTTTTGGAGTTCCTCTAGCCCAAAGTATCTAATAGCAGAAATTCATGAGGAACAGCCAAGAATAGATTAAGTCTTCAATGTAAGAGTCAAAGGACAGTCTCATTTGCATACAGATTATTTTGATGTACAGGGTTCACAGCTAACTTTTTAGAAACAGTATGAAATTTATGGTCAAAACAGATAGATGTAAATCATGAATAAATAATTTATAATTAACAATACCTTACCTGGAAAATCATCTTAAAAGAAGCAGATTATAATATCCCAAAGGAAAAATGGGCTCTTTGCTTGATCATAAAGTTTTCATCTGAATTTTTCAACATTCCTATATCATTTTGAATGTACTAGCATTTTGTGTTTCACTCCGCATCATGGGAGCCCATTTTGTTGCATTCCCTCACTGCGAACTTCTTGAAGCCACAATTGCAAGGGCATTCCCTGGTCTATGGATTCCTAAATCATAATAAGGTAGGTCAGATATTTGTTAAAATGAATAAATTAAAGATTTTTAACAACTCAAATGGAGAAGTGGAATCATGTACCCAGGACTTGGGGCATTTTTACACATTTTAATGCGAGACTGTCCTGGTGGTTCAAAATACAAACTTTTAGATACACTGCAGAGACTTTATGTTAATAGCTCTTGGATGGGTCCAGAAATCTGTATTTTCAAAGAGCACCAGAGGCATTTGAGACCACACTTCAAGGAATGTGATTGAACTGTTTACAATTTTAGAGAGGAATTGTGGACAGTTCTGCTTTGTGCTGTTTGTATTTTGCACATTGGAGTCTGTGGTCCTAGTAGGTAAACTTTGGTTTGGGACACTTGATCCAGTATTCACGTATCCGTGTCTTCTTGTCCACCCCACCCCAAAGCTTTTCCTGGTACCTCTCCTAGCTGCTCACTTTCCCTCGCCTATCAAACCTGGTTGCTGAATGAAGTTTGTAAGCGATGTGCTTATTTCCAGATCAGGGATTGGCAGACTTCAGCTCACAAACCAAATATGGCCTGCCACCTCTTCTTGCATGGTCCATTAGCTAGAAATGGATTCACCCCTTTTTAGAATACTTTATTTTGCAAATTCTTAAGGTTTTTACATTTTTTAATGGCAAAAAAAATCAAAAGCCAAATACTATGTTGTGACACCTGAAAATTATTTAAAATTGTGAGTTCAGTGTCCATAAATAAAGTTTTATTGGCACACAGCCATGGCATTTTCATTGTCTGTGGCTGCTGTCATACTACAAAGGCTCAGTTCTCTAGTTGCAGCAGAGAGAGACCATATGTGACGGTCCCTGCTTGGTGCACTATAAATTGCAGCGTAGCAGTTATGACTTGACAGCGTTTCAAGTGCCACATGTGTCACCTACCTGTGTGAAAACCATTTTCAAAGATAAAATAAGTAAAAGCTCACTCTACATCAGCATTAACAGATGAACATTTGCAATAAATTTTGATGGCAGGGAACACTAACTCCGAACCCCAATTAAGCAAAACGTTTGCACACACATAACAAAAAGAATTTTAATCTTTTCATCAGTAGACATATATTGCAAACATATATGGTTAATTCTTGGTATTATATTTTAAATTTGTTGAAAAATTGTGTGGATACATTTTTTTCTTTTTATGTGAATATGCATGTGATACCCTCAATTTTGTAACTTGGCTCACAAAAATTTAAATTATTTACTATGTAGACCTTTACAGAAAAAGTGTGTTGACCCCTGCTTTGGAGGATTGAGTGCACATAAATTATTAGATGTTAAATCAGTTGTGAAAAATGTTTCATCACTATAGAGTCATCTTTCAAAAATATGAATTATCTGATTACAAAATTAGTATATACTTCTGATACAAAAGGTTAAAAAAAATGCTGCAAGATGTAAATGGAAACCCTCCCTAATTTTTATCAATGGGGTATGAAGAAACTCTGCTAACATGTCAACATATTTTCTCCAGACCTTTATTCAAATATTTTATATATTGAAAACCTTACTATAAAAACAACATTCAATTTCACTCAAACTTTGAATAATAGTTCCCCATGTTGTTCACAAATCTTTGTAAATATTATGTTTAGAGTTGAATACTATTTATGCACACAGATGTGCCAGAATCTAAATCTTCCTTTGGTAGGATCATGAAGGTTTTTTGATTTTGACTTCCTCCCCTTTTTAGTATTATAAAAACCTTATGCTAAATAATTCATTGGCTCAAACTTCAGGGTTTTTTCCCCAGAATTCATGTAAGTATAGACTACTTTCATTCGATATGTAATTCAGTTGCAAAGTTTGTATAATACACCCTGATTTTTCTAAATACATTCTTCTGGGTAAGTCAAGCTACCTGTTAGCTGCTTAATAAAACAGAGGTTGCCTTATCTTATGACAGGCTAATGGTGAGACGGTATTTACTACGCAGGATCTAGAGCAAGTGTGGAGGCTTTAAATCCTGACTGCATGACTTAAGTCATTAAGCTCTGGAAAATGGAAATAACAGTAGAACCTATCTCATAGGGTAATGGTTAAATTAAGTGAGGCAATATACATAAAGTGCTTAGATGAGTGTCTGGAAACTAGAAAGAGCTTACCAAATGTTAGCAGCAATCTAATAAAATGGAAATATCCAGCCCTCTTCTCTTACTTCCTCCAGAAGTCCCCATGTGACTTTGCAAAGAATATTCCTTCTGCTCCATTAAATTCTGCTTCTTCCACTTTTCACAATATCAAATTTTCAAAAGCTGCAGCTATACCTTTTGGGGTATTTATGTCCTTGACCTAGTCACTTGGTCTCTATTGCATTCTCCTGTTCCTCGCCTGCAACACAGGAGATCAAAAAGCACCTACTTTCTTGGATTGTTGTGAGGTTTAAATTAGGTAATATGCACAAAACACCCAGTGCAGTCCCTGTACAGCGTTAGCCCACCAATGCCTTACTGTGTGCTCCAGTGATAACAAGCATTGAAAATCTATGATTAGACAAAAGATGCTTCTTTGTGGTGACAATATACATAAAGTGCTTTTGTTTGCTTTTATAATCTCTGCTCACACCCTTTGGAGAGTCATTCTTTTTTACTGGAGAGAGGGTAGTCTAAGCCACATAGACTGGTAAGCAGGAATAGACCAAGAAAACTGGTAAAATTAGCTGTATGTGTACGTGTATGTTTACAGTATTTTCAAAAGTGAGAAAGGAATCTACCTAGGTCAAAAGGAAGACATTTAAATTTGAGGCCCACCATTGTTCTTGGCTTCTGACATCAGTTCCTCCAATTAAAATATTATATATTGGCTCAGTGCCTGTTGCTCAAGCAGCCAAGGTGCCAGCCTCATACACCAGAGCTGGTGGGTTCGAATCCAGCCTGGGCCTGCTAAACAACAATGACAACTACAACCAAAACATAGCCGGGCATTGGAGCAGGCACCTGTAGTCCCAGCTACTTGGGAAGCTGAGGCAAGAGAATCACTTAAGCCAGGAGTTGGAGGTTGCTGTGAGCTGTGATGCCACGGCACTCTACCCAGGATGACAGCTTGAGGCTCTGTCTCAAAAAATAAATAAATAAATAAAATATAATATATTAATAAAAGAAATGTTTAAACAAAAACCACTATTAGTGTTTAGTCAAATTCCAATTTGTACTTACGTTTAATGCAACCAGGCTAGTGGGCACATTTTTTTTTCTTTTGCTCAACTTGCAATGGTTACAAACAAATAACCTCTCTCAAAATTTTTAATCTCCCTGGAATTTATTCTTCAGAAATACTAACTCACCTTATTTTTTAAGAAAAAAAAAGTTCATTATGATTTGTTAAGCTAACTCTGCTGCCAAGTTGGTTGTATTATTTAACAATAAATTGAATACAAAAGCTCCCCAAGGCAGGAAGACAGAGTACCAAGCTCTGAAAGTTTGGCAGTTTAATTGACATTTCAGAGTAGCCTCAGGCAGAAGTTAATTTCCATGCTAGTTATGTCTACAGACTTCTCTGGTTGTATAGGTTGGTGTGTGTGTACACACATATGCACGTATCAGTCTTGAGGGTTACACTACAGCTAAATTAAGAGTGATTTTGTTTGCTTTTATTAATATATATGCTCATGCCAGTATCATAAACATTTGTTGTAGAATTGTGAAAGAACTTACTCTTTAGTGATTTTTTTAGAATGTCAATCTGTAGAAAGCAGTACTTTGGGTTAAGACCATTAGAAAAGAGAATAAAACTTTCACATGCTGATAGGGTTGAATGGTGTCCTGCTATCATTCATAGGTTGAAGTCCTAACCCTTATTACCTCAGAATGCAGACTTGTTTGCAGATAGGGCCTTTGCACAGGTAATCACATTACAGTGAAGCCATTAGCATGGAAGTAATCTAATAAGATTGCTGTCCTTATAGTACTGGTGAACTTGAGCACAGAAAGGCACAGAAAGGACAAGCCAAGGACAAAGGGCCTGAAACAGATCTTTCTCTCCCAGTCTTCAGAATTAACCAGCCCAGTTTATAGCTCACCTCAATGGTGGATTTCTGGCCTCTCTAACTGTAAGGCAATGCATCTCTCTTGTTTAAACAAACCACCCAGTCTGTGGTAGAACAACTGTACAGAACCAGAGCACACTCCCTTAAAGGAAGTGCTTACAATCCTTACAGCAATGGACTATATATGAAAACACAGTGAAGATGAAGAAAATAAGACCAAAAAAAGATATTAATTGTTCTTATGTAGAGAGAGACATTGGAAAAAATCTTATACACATGACATTAGTCTTGAATCAACTCATTCTAGGGCAATCCCTCTCAAGAGTCCCAGTGTATTATTAACAGCCATCAGAATGTCCAGTTCCTCCTAAAATGCTTAATACAGGCTACACAAAAGATACTGCATGTTAAATTATCCAACTCATCTTTACAAAAAATGAAAAACTTATCTCTCAGACATGCTAAATTATATTACGTATGTTGTATTTCATATATTCTAGTTTTTAAAAAAAGCCACCAGTATTCTGTGTGAGTACAGTGATATTCTATAGCCCAGCATTCATAATTTTACTTTAGGCAGCTTAGATCTCTTAAAACATCTCCCCCAGGGTTGAGGTCTTCATCCAGCTGGTGACCCCATTAGGAAGTAGACTAAAGGATTATAAGGCTTTATAAGCCCTAATGTTGTTGGGGCTGGTAATTCATGAGAAGATGCAGAAACCACAGGGAAAATCTCAGACCACCAGGAGAACTGAAGACAGGAAGGCAAAAGGCTTTAGGAGCCTTCAGATTAATCTTGCCAGGAAGGAGCGGAGACACTAATGCTTGAGAAACATAAAAACAGACTACAAAAAGCAGTGAGGAAAAAACCACATTACAGCTTTTACTTATTTTGTTGGACTTTTATTTCCAAATCACACAATTGTCTGAGATGATTTAATGCACAATAACATAAAAAATGAAATTAACATGTTTTTAAAAGCATAAAAGCAACTGCTAAATAAAGCCATAACATTTTTTCTCTGTGCTACCAAGATAATGAACCATATTTTTCATCTCTAACTGTGCTTCTGTGTCATGAGTATGGAATTTGGGGCAGTAGGGGGGCAGGAAAATATACCTTCACTACTGAGAGACTAGCTCATGGCTCCCTGGGAAGTGGCTTTTGTCACTTCCAGAGTGCAGTGGGTTGAAGAGCTAAACAGCAATCCTTATAAAGAACTGTGTCACTATGACACCAAATGCTGAAATACCCTAAGAAGTTGCAGGGAAAGGAAAAGAGCAAAGCGAAGGTGGCACAAGATACACATTTTGTATCTTGGTCTCTCTCTGGCTGCATAAAGCTGACTTCTAATATGAGACACTGCTCTGTTTTGGTATATAATATCCTCTCCTTAGAATATCTACTCATATGTCAATATATGCATGTATGCACATATATGTGGAATTGGATTAGGCTGCTGCCTTCATCAGTGTGTACACACATGCAAACTGTCTACACACATACATGCTTGTGAACATATACTCATATTAAAATTTTTCCTGCCTGACATGGTGGCTGACGCCTGCAGTCCTAGCACTCTTAGAGGCTGAGGTGGGTGGACCAGCTAAGCTTGGGAGTTCAAGACCAGCCTAACCAAGATCAAGACCTTGTCTCTACTAAAAATAGAAAAACTGGACTGGCGTTGTGTGGGCACCTGTAGTCCCAGCTACTTGGGAGGCTGAGGCAGGAGGATCACTTGAGCCCAAAAGTTTGAGGTTACTGTGAGCTATGATGTCATTGCACTCTACCCAGGGTGACAGATTGAGAGTCTGTCTCAAAAAAAAAAAAATACCTTTTCCCGATGTCAGGTAGAAATACCTCCTCTTAACATTCTTTTCTGTAAGTATCCAAGTTTCTGAGAGAAAAAAAAATGAAATCATGTCTTCTTTTCAGAAGAATTTTACAAAGTATAGTGACAGTGCAAAGAAAAGTAATTCTACTCAAAGATCGAACAAACATAAACCCATATAGAGCTTCTACCACATTCCAGAAGCTGTGTTTGCATAAGGGATAGAAATAAATTCACAAGACTTTGCTTCTGCACTCAGAGAGCTCCCTGTCTGACCATTACTATTGTTGTTATTATTTTTACTGTGCCTTAAATAACATCTAATACAAGTTACCAGTATATGGATGTATGCTAAAAGAACATATTTCTAGAGGGACAAAGGCCATGTAATGATTTTTTCTTCTGTCATCAACTACTGCCTGACATGTAGTGGGGGAGCCTGTGCACATTGCCACTGACAACTTCATCACCTGATGCTTCGCCCTGGCCAGATGAGCTTTCATCACAGGACCCAAACTCTGCTGCATAAACACCTCTCTATATTTTCCATGATTGAAAATGGGTAGGGAGAAAAAAATCAAATGAGTAATTAACCATCACATCTATGACTAAGATTCATTAAAGGTTCTATATGAAAGCTCAGAAAAAATGCACACAGACACAGATATTAAGACTTTGTTGTACTATCTCAGTGCGGGGCAGGGGGCAGAATAACGTACAGGTTACATTGGACTTCTGGTAGAGGGATCTGAACTCATCCGATTTTACATAATGGTGCTGCATTGTGGTCCCTGGAGAAATTTTCTTGGACAACACAGACCATGATCTAGTCTAATTCCATATCCTTGGCTTAGGGCCTCGGTACTTGGGTCACTTTAAGAAGTCCTTGGAATTTTGGTCATCTAGAATGATACCTGAATTTGCACAATCCTTAGGGGAAGAAGAAGCACTAGAGAAAACCAAAGGCCTTGAACCTAAACCAGAAAAACGAGACAGACGTGAGTGTGTTTGTGTATGAAGTGTTCACTTGTGTTTTCTTGTGTATGCACTTGTACATGTTTGTGCAGATATTTGTTTATACGTATTGACGTGTTTTATGTATGTCTTATACACATGCATGTGATTGCTGTGTGTGTTTGGGGTCGATGTTTGCTAACTTTCTGCATATGAATGTGATGTGATACTTTTTCAACTAGCTCTCCAAGATTGGTTTTTTTTTTTTGTCTTCTTTTAATTAACTAATAGAATATCTATGTTCACCAACTAATTCTGTTAAATCTTTTGGCTGATTAGTTATCTAATAAATAGCTATTAATATATTAAATATAAAATGCTAGGCTTGACAAAAGCATGGGACCATTCCTTAGTTGCATCACTCTCGAAAACTCAGGAGGAAAACAGCTCCCAAGCCTAGGTTGCCAATTTTGTGGGGAATCTTTTTTCTTCCACATCTATTGAGATAACATAATTATGCAAAATTTAAAGAAATATTCAATGTCTTCTTACAAATTGTTAACCTTATATTTTCTGGTCATAAAGGTATAATTTATAAAACTATTGTAAAAATATTTTGAAAAATAGAGAGAATGGAGATTACCTGAAACCTTGCAGAATCCACAGATAATATTTGAATAGGTAAAGAGAACTGCAAGACATCAATATGAATTGAGTATGAGACCACAAAATACTCTTTTTCCTTCTCTAAGATGTCACTCCAGGAATTCTATTCTTTTTCTCCTTCATAATAAATACTTGTCTCCTTCTTGGATCTTAACTGTAAGTATAGTATTTGCTGCTATATAGCATATTATTTTTGAAAAATCTATTCTTGATCCCACTTTCCCTTCTAGCAATGACCCTAATTCTTCACTTCTCTGTATAGAACAAGGTCTTGAAATCATTGTCTACATTCTCTGTCTCTTGAAGCACCCTGCAGTGGAAGCCACCATTCCACTGGTGACCTTATCAAGGTCATTCATGACCTCCACGCTGCTACCAACTCTAATTGTTCATTCTCAGTCTCATCATATTGGACCTGTCAGTGGCATGTGGCCCCAGTAGGTCACTCCTCCCCCTCAAAATATTTCATTCCTGGCCTTCCAGGACAGTTTTTCTCCTGACTCATTAACTGCCCTTGTTCAGTTTCCTTTGCTATTTCCTCTTCTTTTCTTTGACCTCTTAGTCATCAAGGCTCACTCATTGGACACTTCCTTTTCACTGTGTAAAATGCCCCCACCCCACCATGGTGATCTCACTCAGTTTCACATCTGTATTTTTACAAAACTCAACTTCCTGTAAAATTTCCCCTGAACTCCATACATAAATATTCAACGTCATACTTAATATGCCTAATTGGCAGTCTAATAAAAATCTCAAATTTGGCATTTCCAAAACTGAATTCCAAGGGCAGCACCTGTAACTCAGTTGGCAAGGGCCCTGGCCACATACACCTAGGGTGGTGGGTTCAAACCCGGCCAGGGTCTGCTAAGCAACAATGACAACTGCAACCAAAAAATAGCCGGGTGTTGTGGCAGGTGCCTGTAGTCCCAGCTACTTGGAAGACTGACACAAGAGAATCGCTTAAGCCCCAGAGTGTGAGGGTGCTGTGAGCTGTGATGCCACAACACTCTACCTAGGGTAGCAGCTTGAAACTGTCTCACAAAAAAAAAAAAAATTGAATTCCAAGTCTTACCTCCCAACTTGGCTATGGCCTTGTCCCATCTCAATTAATGGTAACTCCATCCTTCATTTTCCTGTGTCATGGTCTTTAGAGTAATCCTTGCTTTGTATTCTGTCTCCCAGCCACAATTCCATATCCAATTCCCTCAGTTATTAAATTTTAGAAATATTTCTGTGGTCTAACCACTGCTGCTCTGCCCACTGCTATGACTCTGGTCTAAGCTATCACCTCCATGGATGATGGCATTGGCCTCCTTAACGGTTTATCCTGCTTTGATTCTTGCCCCCTGCAATCTCTGTTCTCAAAAATGGCAGCCATAACAATCCTTTTAAAAGATCAACCAAACCACGTCAGCCTCCACTACTAATCCCTGCTGCGTTTCTCTGTTTCTGTCCAAGCAAAGGTCTAACTCCCATCAATGACCCATGCAATCCGCTTCTACTGACTTTTTACTCTTCTTATTCTGTCTGCACTCCAGTACACTGGCCTCCTGGCTGGTCCTAGAAGTCCTAGACAGGCCCTCACCTCTGGCACTAACTTAGTCTCAGTTCTTCTTCCTGTACTACCTTTGCATCCAGAAGACCCCAGTCCTGCTTCACTATCTTCAGATCTTTGCTCGGGTATTATGTTCCCAGAGAACTTTCCCAATGGCACTAATTTACAATTGTATCACTTCCTTAAGGCATTGCCACACTCCCCATTCTCTGCCTTCTTTAGTTTTTTCTATTGCTCCTATTGTACTCCTGACTGTATGCTTCATTAAGGAAGGGATTTTTGTGCATTTTGTTCACTACTGTCTATATCCCCAGTATTAAATACAGTAAGTACTCAATATGTATTCTTTTCATAAATTATTAACATGATTTGTGTTACACAATGTGTATAAAAATGTGTTGTTGTTTTATTTATAACCGCTTAATAATACCTGAGAAGATTCCCCTTTTGTTAGGTATGTTTACTTACTAATGGCATGATTGTTTCTGGGATAGTAGTATGCCATTTCAATGCTAATAATAGTTGATCATTTATTACCTCTCTATTATTCAATATATACATAATTTGAATTTTTAGCTAATATAGAACTTTCACCTACATAAATATGTGCACACCCTTCAGATGATTTCCTTAGTGTTATTTTTCTGGAAGAGGTAAATTTGAACCAAAGTGGATGCTGCCTTTACAGATTTAGTATGTATTAGCAAGTTAACCAAATGGAAGTTGGCATTCCTTTTCTCAATCATCAAGTACTATAAGAGTATTCTTTTCCCAGCACACTGAGCCACATTTTATATTCCTGTTAAAAGAATCATGCCAACTTGTTACACATAGTGCATATACTAAAGTTTTAAAAATAAAATTTATTTTAAAATAATTTTAGGTTTATAAAAGTTGCAAAGATAATATACTTTTCCCTAATGTTCACATATTTTCTAACTTCCATACATTTTTCAAAACTAAAAAAATTAACATTAGTATGTTAACTATTAACTAACCCCATCTAATAATGTTTTGATTTGCATAGTTTTTTCCTGATTGAATCTCCCCCTCCTCATTTTTCATTTGCGTGTCCTCTTTCCTGAGATGTGCTTGTATGTTGTAAGCCTGGATTTCTGTGGATTTTTGATGAGTTAATAATGTCAGTTTTAAGCACGGTAGACAAAGATCTATGGAAGGAAGCAATAATTTATACCCACTTGTCTCAACATGTCTATCATATTATTGATAATTCTTCCAAAATTAATAGAATTTATGTGATAAAATAATTGCATCATCATAAATATTTGAGAAATATTGATATATGATATAATATAGTGGAAACATGGGTTTTTGACTAAGATTAATTAAATTCACGTTATTTCTTGATTTATTAGTTAAAGCCTCTCTATTGCAAGTGACCAAAAGTCTAAGTCAACTTGCTTAACTGCAAATGGTGATGAATTGCGTGATGGAATGAGAATTCCCAAGGTAAGGTAGTTAGGTTTGAGAATCCAATGTTGTCCTTAGGCCTTGGCCTCTTTCTGTTTCTCAAGTCTGCACATTGACTTCATTTATCAGGATCTGCACAATGGTAAAAAGAGCTTCTAGTAAAAACCTCATGGGTCATCTATTTGTCTCTGAATCAATCACAATGACACACAGAATAAGCTATGCTGATTGGCCTTTTCCAGAGGCAAGTGTCCAGACTCGTACAGATGGATGGAGTCTCATGTACGGAGATTGGGAGAAACTATATCTCTAGATTAAAATTGTGAGCTGTTACTAGAGTGAGGCTCAAATGTCATGAAGGCAAGCAATAAATTTCTACTATTGTTAGATTTCACACACCATCATTAGGAAATCCAGTTTAATGTCACATGAAGGCCTTACAGTATCCCACAACTGACCTGAGCATTGTTTCCAATTACCTGTAAGACAAACATTTTTACCTTCTTTTCCCCATAGGGGAATTCACCTCAATGATCCCCAGCTATCTGGTGCTGGAAGCCAGTTCTTGTCCTTATTCACTGACCATTCTTTCCACCCATAATTGCATTTCTTATAACCATGACTTGTAGCCACACAGAAAATTTAACACTTAACATAAGTTTTACAGTGGTCCATCAGCTGCTATGCCAATTATTAATACCCTTTGTTCAAATGTTCTAATGACCCAGTATCCCCACTACATTTCACGAACACATTTGACCATTTTTAAGGCTTGCACCAAAAGGCTGTCAGCTGTTACCCAATGATCTGCTGCTTAGATCTCCTACTGTGAATCTTCTGGTCTTTCTTTTGTTTTGCTATATATCTACACTGTTGTCAAGGATACCCAGCTCTCCATTCTTTTGTTTGAACAGTCCACAAGGTGTTCTATTAAAAGTCCCAATTAAATGTGTACAGCCATTCACCTGTACATTCATCTCTTTACTCCCTTGCCCACCCACATACAACCAACTACCTGATCTAAAAAATACCAAAGGGTCAGAAGTCATCAAGAGAATGAACAAAATACTGGAATCTCTGCGTATCACATAATAGCTCTGGCAATGTTATCTCCAGTAATTGCTCCCCTAACAAAGCAGAATAAACCCAGATTGAAAAGATGTAAATAAAAGGAGAGCACAAGGGATAGATGAACAGTTTTTCAGTTTTATGACTATTGCATTTTTAGTGTTTTAAAGGTTAAAAGTGTGTTTTCAATATAAAACTTAGTGCTTTATGTGGTGTAAGAGAGAAGTTGTTGAGATAAGCAGAAAAGCCTTTATATCATTATAAAATTATAGAAATACTTGAGACTTAAATTACATTGCATACTTAGTAAATGTCTATTTTTATACAGATAATTTTAAATTTATAAGGCAGTATAGGGTAGTGGTTAAGAGCACAGGCTTTGAAGTAAAAAAGAGATATTATAATTGTTATCATCATTCCTACTTACTATTTGAATGTCCTTGACAAATCTATAACCCTGTCTAGGACTCAGTTTCGTGATCTAAAAAATGAAATTATTAAAGTTATTAAAATAGCATCCACACCGTGGTATCTGGCAAGAATATAATGAGAAAATGCACACAACGGGCTAAGTACAGACTTTGTGCAAAGTAAGAATCAACATACGTTAGAATTCATTAAATAATACATAATGTTGTTAAGGAGCTCGTAAGCAAATAATTCCTTTTACTTTATATTTAGGCTCATGTAATTTTATAAATTTCATATAGCTTTTTGTTTTCCTGAGTCAGAGTCTCACTCTTGCCCAGGCTAAAGTGCCATGGTGTCATCCTAGCTCTCAGCAGCGTCAAGCTCCTGAGTTCCAGTGATCCTCCAGCCTTAGCCTCCCAAGTAGCTGGGAGTACAGGCATCCGCCAAAATGCTTGACTAATTTTTCTTTTGCTTTTTCTTGTTTAGAGATAGTGTCTCATTCTTACTCAGCCTAGTCTTGAATCCCTGTGCCCAAGAGAGCTTCCTGCCTTGGCCTCCACCATGCTAGGATTATAGGCACAAGCCACTGTAGCTAGCTGCATTTAGTTATTGTTTTAATACTTTGTAAAAATGCTTATACATTTTTAAGTACTCTGTGACTGGAAACCTCCATAGAAAGGTTAAGAGAAGAAAAAAGTAGTCAAAATCCTGGGGACACTTGGCTTGCAGAAGACAGGCTTAGGGATGACATGGTCCTGCCCTTGTAAGGAAGAGGTTACACTTACCCTGTGTTCACAGGGAACAAAAATAGATGCACAAATGGAATGTTCAAGAAGGCAAATTTTGACTCATGATAAAATGAGTGACTCGGTTAAATTCAGAACTCTTTTATAAAGCTGTGGTCTCCTTCTAAACAAACATCAATTCCTTTTCTCTAGGAGTCTCCAAGCAGAGACTAGGCAAAATCTTAGTCAGGAAATCACAGAGAAGATGCATTTGCAGAATAGGGATTGAGGGGTTAGGTAAGGAGATTTGCAGAAGCCCTTCTTCCTGTGGGATTCTATGATTCTCTTTGTAAATGAAAGTTAGATATTTTTTGTCCCTGACATGTTTATTCATTAAAGAAACCTTCACTGGGGCCAGGAACTGTAGCTCACATCTGTAATCCCACCACTCTGGGTGGCCAAGGCAGGTGGATTGCTTGAGCTCAGGAGTTTGAGACGAGCCTGACCAAGAGTGAGACTCCATCCCTACTAAAAATAGGAAAAACTAGCTGGGTGTGGTGGCACATGCCTGTAGTTCCAGCTACTTTGGAAGGCTAAGGCAGGAGGATGGCTTGAACCCAGGAGTCGGAGGTTGTTGTAAGCTACTATCAAGCCACATCCCTCTAATCAGGAGGATGGCTTGAACCCAGGAGTCGGAGGTTGTTGTAAGCTACTATGAAGCCACATCCCTCTAATCAGGGCTACAGAGTAAGACTGAGATTTGTTCTCAAAAGAAAAGAAAAAAATAAACATTTATTGGTACACTGGAAATACCATGGGCACTTGTTCGTTAAGGACACAGGGCATGGAGACTGATATGCCTATGATCGACTCTAGCCTTGGAGTCTAACATTCTGTGATGCTAGGGAAATGATTTAACTTCTCTGAAGTCTCAGTTATTCACATGAAAATGGAAGTAATCATAGTTTGTTCCTCATAGGTTTCTTATGGATATCAAATAAAATACAGAATGGAATAACCTTAGCACAGTTCCTGGCATCTAGTAAGTACTCAGTAAGTGTTTGCCATGTTTACTACTAATACTGAATGAATAAAAGTACTGAGGTGGAGGTCAAAGGTGAATAACCTGCTATCTTAGCTTCTAAGAATTTGATCAGTGAGAAAGTACTAAGCACATATATCTAGAATCTAAAAGAGTGAATAATATATGCACATGTTTTGGTAGGAATTCACTCATTTATTCAGTATATACATTTATATATCTATAAACAGGAAAGAAAAGGTCTTTGACATCATAGAGTTGGTGTGATGTTGTAGTGGAAGAAGAAGGTCAAACAAACAAACAAACAAAAACAAAATAGAGTCAAACAAACAATACAAAACAATACAGGCACAGAGACTTAGAAGACATGACAATAGCAGGAGTGGTCGGGACCCACCTGGCTGGGGGTGACATGATCTGATACCTGGGTGATGGAAAAGGATTTCAGAGGGAGGAAAGGTGATTTCCAGGTGGAATCATTAGGGTAACCCTGATGGGAAAAACGATATTAAAATTCGCTCCTCAAGAGGGTAATTTAATGATCCATCCATGACTTGATTTACTCAGCCATACTAATGAGTATGTGACAGTCAGTGTCGGCACTTCTGGAAACTTAAGTGAGCACTTTCTTATGGAACATATCATGGATCAGATGGAAGAGGCAATAGTAGAACCACAGGTGAGAAAGTACACTTCTTGCAGAAAATACGGCAATTCATTAGTGGGAGAAAAGGCTAGGAAAGTGAATGTATGTAAAGTTTGGAAAGGTTTAAAATTTCTAGGCTGAGGACATGAGACTTTGTGCAGTGGACAAGAGGGAGTTGCCAAAAAATCTTTTGGTCAGGGAGATACTATGATTGTTTACAAAAACCAACCCAAAGGCAGTTAGGAAGCTCTTTCAATACTGAGATGTTATATTATACAATTGTTTGCTCATTCATTCATTCATTCACTCATTCGTTCGATAAGTACTGATTCTTCATGTTCTGTCCCAAGCAAGGGGATTAGTGCGAAAAATAGACAAAAGAGAGTTGCGTTTGCAGACAGGTGTAAAATGGACCCATTTGAAGCCAACACATGAAGAGGACTATGGTTTCAAGTGATGTAAAAGTTTAAAGAAATAACTATAACTGTGTTTTCTCTATTCTTTTTTTTAACTTTTATTAAATCATAATATTCTTTGTTAGAAAAATAGAAGATTCTTGTAAAAAATCCAATTATGCCATTTTTCTAACTGTCTACCTTAGTCTGTTATGAGCAAGACTTAAAGTTGGACTGAACAGATGACCTCAGATAAAAACACTAGGATAAGAAAAACCTAATATATTCAACCAACTGCAATAATTCATATTTTTAAGATTTCATTTAGACTATTATGAATAATTTTAATATACGGCCTCTAAAATTTATGAACTCTAGTTAGATGACATTTTCAATTCACAAAGGCAAATGAATGTATTTAGATGATATACAATCTTTCTAATGGTAGAACTTTTTAATATAAAGTTTTATTGTAATAATTTAAAATGAACATCACACATATTTGTTGAGAAGGCCTCAAGGTCAAAATTTTCAAATGCCACCATCAGTTCGGTAAGCTAATGCAAAGTCATAGTTGAATAAACTGGTAAGAAACCATGCTGTTTTCTTTTATAGACCACAAAATACTGTAAAGTTCCTTTAATATAATTACATTTTTACATTATTGAGAGCATAGGCAGCCAGGATTGATACAAATATGAAGACAAAGTCAGTGCTTGACTTTGAGAGTGTTGCCTCTCCCTACTTGGCAACACCTTCCTTAACATAGTCCAGTCAGGAGATCACAAGGGTCGAAAAGAGAGTCAGGTGTATTTTATGACCCTATCCCTGACCCAGCCACAAATGATTATAGCAGAAGCAAGATGTATGACCTCAGCCAAATTTGTAAATTCAAGTGGATTTTATTCTGGAAATTTGGATAACGGGAGGTGGAAAGTAATGCATGTTAAGGAAGGTCTCAGAATAATTGTTAGGAATATGCTATGGAAATACCTTAGTTTCTACCCTTCCTGAGGTTCTGATTGTTCCTCTCTTACGTGGATCCTTTGAGACAATATCATTGCAATAAAATTTCTGTCTCATTTAGGTTAATTTAAATTAGTGTTCATTGTTCATAACCTAAAAATAAAACAAAACAGAAATGCTTAATCTGTATAGTTCTTGTACAATGGCAATCAATAAAGATTTGAATTTTAAAAATTATTCTAATAGCATAGAGTCAGTATGAAGGATTAGTCAGCTCAGGAAGTTATGAGTTACTGGTTAAAAACTGATTCACCTGACTTCAAAGCCACATTTAATTTATGATGATTTTAAGATTTTTTTGCAAGGTATTACATGGGTTCTCTCATACTTGCCTCTACCATGTACAAATCTGGAATAAAGAGAATTCCTAGTGCAAGCAAAGAAAATACAGCCACAAATATAGATGATCTTGAACTCGAAATCAATTGGAATGGATTTTAAAACAGAACTAGGACGAGTCCTTTTAGAAATGAAGTTAGGGCAGAAAATGGTACTTTCAGGTAGCGTGGTGATCTTGATATGATTCATTTCAGCCCATTGCCCGAAATATTCACAAAATTGTTCTTCCCCATTTACTTCTGTAGACTGTTCAAGGATATGTTTATCAGAGGCAGGAAGAAATGCCTGGTAGCTTTAGAAGATTGCCCTGTCTCTTTGCATTACGTCTTTCAACTCTGATGTTTACTTCGATTTTTAAAATGACTCTGGATTTGGGTAAGAGAAACTCAATGTCACAGAGACCAAAACTCTTCCCGACCAACGACAGTCAGCTATTAAACCCTTTCTCTTTGTCTATTACACACCTTCCTTTTATTTGTTGTTATTATTTTCTTCTTTAGCGATGCATTTTAAAAATTGATGGCGGCAACATGATTTTAGAAGAGTATCCACTTTTCTTTTATTAGAGGGTGTAATTCAAGGAAAGTATATTGCAGAAACCTCCATTACAATGCCCCTTTCTGGCAGAATTCAATTGAGAGTTGCTGTTGCTATTTATTAATTGCTGGGGCTGCACTGTCATGGTTGATGATGTTAGCACAGAACCTCGATTGAGTTACATTCTTGGATTCAATTAGGGACTGTGTATTATTGTACATGTTAACACTGTAGAACCACAGATGCTAGCCATCTGTAGATTTGATTTTTTTCCTCCTCGTTGTCCTCAAAAATGGAGCAATTTAAATCAGTACTCCTAGAGAGACTTAGAAAATAAAATAAGCACATAAGCACATCAGTTGTAGGTTTAAAAACAAGGACAGCATAAAATTTAAATTTGAAAGACTCTATCAAAAGTGTTTGCATAATTAGAATTGCTGGGCATTTTAATCATGCTAGGGGGTCATTTATAGCTGAAGAAGAAGAAAATCACAAGTGGTACCGGATTCTCATGTCAAAATGTTTTTCTCTGGTTAAATGGAAGGTAGTGTTACAGAAGGACAAAAAAAAAAAATGATCGAATCCAAGGGGCTAAAACTCTTCCAGGTGAAGAAGTTGCCTGAAAGGCAGGACACTTCGGAAAGGAAGAATGCCACCTGCCCTCACCTCCTGCTCTCCTGGTGCCAAATAACTACTGATACTTCCGGTACAGAGCAACTTTTTGCAGTAAAGCAGCAGAACAGGAAAAATACCTGGCTGGCAGCAGGGTTGAATTTCTCAGACTCTTTTCATGAGGTATTCTAAATAGATGTTTTCCAACAACATAGGTCCTTACTAAGGTGCCTCAGCAATACCTTTTCGTAACAGTACAATCACTTGCCTTTGACAACCCAACATTCACTGTGGTCACTTTCGTCACTTAATGTCAATGTGGATTGAAGATCTCTTGCTTTTGTACAATCATGACCTTCTCTTTGAAAACACGAGGCATACACCCCATTGCTCTGGCCAAATTCCAGGTTAGGTAATTACATTCTGTTACCTAAAGACCCCCTGTAGTTTCAATTAGAAAAATCGTTTTGCCTCCCTCTCCTACCCATGGTGTTGGGGAAGGGGAGGTACCGCACTGCTGAACAGCAAACTTGTCTCACCTCGGAAGGAGCTGCTCTTTATCATCATCCATTAATTAATATTTATTGGGCACCCACAGGGTGAGTGGCTTGGGACGGGGCGATCTGGTAATTAAGTGTTCCCGAGTGCCAGTTGTCCCTGTGAGAGTGAACGTGGAAGACCAAAGTTGGAACAGTCTATTCATTATCGCAGAGACGGCATCCATCCTTGTGATTCGGTGCTACCTTGCTGTCTTCTGATGTCTGTCCATCTGCTACACCTCTAATCAAAAATATTTTTCACATCACTGGCTCCTAATAGCCTTAGTGTTACATGGAAAAGCTCTTTGTGGGGACTGACCAAAGAGTGTGAGCTGGCTTTTCAGTTCCAACCAGTTGCAAATTACAAATATCTGCTCTTCGGTGGGGCAGCAAGGGGGCGGGTTTGTTGTCCTAATGAGCAGCATGCTTTTAATGTTGAAATAAGACCTCCGTGTTTCCAGGATTACATTGCCGTCTGTGCCATCTGCTCTTCTCTTGAGCTATCTACCTCTGTTCCCAGGATGCAGAGGCACTGGAAACTCTTAGAAAGAATCAAGTTTACCATTTCCTTTCCCCTTTGTCCAGGCCTTGTCTTAAGTCAGGCACTGATTTGAGATCTGTCCAGCAAACGACTTCTAACTTCAGTGATTACACTTACATCTTGCCCTGTGCTAGTAGGCTTAGTTTCTCAAGATTGCCTATTTGATGACATAACTTCTAGCAGGGTGTGATAGTGCCATAAGAAGCATTTCAGGGATGACTCTGTTTAACCAAAGAGCTCTCATTCCTCTATTTAAGGCATTGCCCTGGACCCTCTGGTCTAAACATTTTGTGGGCAGTGGGCAGCTGCACTCACCATCCTGACCACGGGTGCTGCAGAGATAAAGAGACTTAGCAAAGCCCTTGCTCGTTATGACTGTACATTCTAGCACTAAATAGAGAGCCCTTGGGTTCTGTGAAGGATGATGACGAAACATGAATTAAGAAAAACTATGCATTTTATGTTTATTTTTAAAGTTGCATTTCAAATTTTCAAGTGTCTCACCACCTTCCTCTTTGACTACAGGAGAGGTTGGTGTATGGGAGCATTATTACTGAGACAATGACAGTGTTCTTTCTACTGGGGGTTTATCTTACAAAAATGTGCAATTCCTTATATGTTGTTACAAGGTTGAGAACGTCATTTACAATAGTTATAATAAGGGTTGTCTTTAAAAAAAAAATCCTAAAGTATACCCAAATGGACCATAGCTGCCAGAATCTAGGGACCTGGGTTCAGCTTATTTCTTTTCCTCATCTGTCTGCATCCCGCCACCTCCTTGTGATCCTTCCTTGGAATCCCAAGGAACCTATTTCAATGCTATGACACCCCCTGGTGTCCTTAGCCTTATCTTAGAGAGTGTCCTTCACTGCCTACCATAAGAGTTCTTCTACCACTTACTGTCTGTGGTATCAGCTATCAGATCCTTGGTTGTAACCAGCAACCAAGTTCCCCAAGTCAACTCTGGGAAACTTGAGCAAAGGGGAGCTCAGTGGAAGAAGAGTGGGAGCTCAGAGAATCACTAGGCAGGCTGGAGCACCAGTGCTAAAAATGGCCATGGGGAATGTTTCCCAAAAAAGTCCTTCTGTTTCAGAGATGCATGCTGAAATATTTATGACTAAAATGACGCTTTTTCTAGAATTTGCTCCGGTGTAGGATGAGGGTAGATAGGACTATAAAAGAAACAAGAATCGTCATGAGTTGATGAGTTTTTGTAGCTGGATGATGGGTACATTTGAGTTCATTTACTGTCCTCTATACTTTTGGAGACATTTGACATTCCCATGGGAATAATAAGTCAAAATTCAAAGGTGTATTCGAGGCTGGTGCTTCTGAGAGCCTCCCACTATTCTGTATTAACAGAGATGGGTGTGGTGACTCTTGAGCGGATGTGAGATGCGCTGTGAAGAAGATACACTTGGCTGGTGGACACTGGCTCTGCTGTGATCCAGCCAACAGGTGGATGAGTGTGCGAGGATGTGCATGTGTGTGTACACACGTGAATGTGTTCTGTGAAGGCAGATGAGCCCCCGAGTTCCTGTGTGTCTGTGTGTATGTGTGGAGTCTGTGAGAGGTGTACATATACAAGGATATGAGCACCTGCATTCTCTGGTTGTGTGGGTATAGGACTGTGTGTGTGTGAGAGAGAAAGAAATAGATCTGGCAATGTGTGAGGCCTGAGAGCAGAGGTGACAGAGTGGAAGTGCCCTTGCCCTCTGCAGCAGGTTCATCCCGTATTTAGTTGACAACTGTCCTGTTCGATAAGCACTTCAGCCTTTGAGGTTTGGTCCGGCGAGTACTAACCCCAACATAGAAATGTCCATTTCTCCAAATTGAGTATGATTTATCAGTGTTCAGACGTGATTTATATGCTCTCAATCAGTGCAGTATAACGTAAAAATCTAATCTGCAGCGTAGCTTATTGTCAATACATTTTCCACATTATATCTCAATGGTTTTTTTTAAATAAAAAGAAATGGGCAGGAACCAAGGTGACCTAGATGGTTAGGAAACAGGAATAGAGAAAATAGTGAGCAGGTGAAGAACTGTCTTATTAGGGACCAGCAGGTAAAATGAGCACTTACCTTATTTTCGTCTCTATCGCTGCGCTGAAGCCCAAATTCCAGGAAAGCAGTCTCTGATGGAACTAGCTTGCTTTTCAGCTTAATTTCCAGCTATACCTAAAAGCTGAACACAGAGAAAATGGGATCCTTCAAGGGTGTGGTGAGATGCAATGAGTATCTGAACAACCAGAACTTATGACTTGGGTCCAGGGGAAAGAGCCAGTTCCTCTAAAGGAAAATAGCATGATGTTTGGCAGAGAGAAAAAAATAGTGGGTGGCCCCTTAATACTAAATGTCCTCATTTTTTTTCCCTGACTTTTTCTTCAGTTAAAATCTTTAGTCACTTCTGATACTATAGAATCAATTTTATACTTCTTTGGTGTGAAATCCAAGTGTGGACCTCCATGAATGCCCCATCTATTCTTGTTTTCTTTTTCTCCATCCATTTTTGTCCACTTTCAGGCTGAAAATAGAAATGACACAAATAATTTCTTTCTTAAACATGCTGCTTACTGCCCTTCCCAGGTGCTTTGGGTCAAGCTTCTTTTTCTACCTAAACCTCCTTTTTTTTCTCTTCTTCACCTTGCAAATACTTACTTGTCCCTCTCTTTCCAAGTGGCACGGTCTGAGTTCCCATTACACTGGGTTACCATGGACTGGCCTTTGCATATGGTGTTACGATCAGGCTGGGCTCCATTTTTCAGGCTGGAGGATAAGCTCCTTGAAGGCAGGGACCATGTCCTTCTCCTATGAATCTCTTCCTTACTGCAGCAACCAGCACCGTATGACACAGTAGTAGACACCCAATCAGACACATATTTTGAGTTAGCCTTTCCTGTTACGGCAACTCGTTCATGTTGATTGTGGGTTTTGCGTAGATGCCTTCAAAATGTTGCCTCAATCTGCATCTGATCTTATCAGTCTGTACTGACTTCTCCCTCTACAGCCCAATGCCCCAAATCCTTCGTCCATCTCCTTTTCCTTTGTACCTTCTGCCAGTTTTCAAGGTAGCCACCCAACAGTCAGGACCGACAGTGGGGACTTCTTGGTTTGCTTTGAAGGAGGCTGAGACGGTGTGAGGACTTACTAACTTGATGGTCCCTTCTTCCTTAGTTAGGAAAATTTGAGGACAGCGTAGGGAGCTAGACTTTACCCCATCACCCTCACCTTATTTGGGGTATTAGCATCAGACTTAGAAATAAATATACATCGGATTAACCACTTAACTGTTGTAATAACAGTATGGGGCAAGGAGAAAAAAAGAAGGCAAAGTAGAAATACGGAAAGAGAGAGCTTAGATTTTTGCTAGTATTTGTGTAACTGCCATAACCCTAAAAAGGAGCTATTTTTCCAAACTTGACATTTGACAAAGATAGTAGGGAACTTGGAAGCAAAAATGCAAAATAAAAAAAATATCAGGTCATGTTGCTTACTCGAGATATTTTTGGCAAGGCTAAGATGCGCTGGGAATATTTCATTTTGACGTGAACTCTGACCACTTTTCACTTGTAATATGACCGGAATGTATATGTTTACCCAGGACAGGGCAGGGTTTGTGATAACGATAGTGCAATGCTCTGTGACCGTTTTAACAATCGGGCAGACTTACTTGAGCCGAGTGCATCTGCGGCCTGTAGGAGATGAACTTGGGTGACCCATTTCTTCTTCTTTGTTTAAGAATCAGAACTATCAGCAGTCAAATTATAAATCAGGAACTAATAGGATGAATAGATGCAAGAAAACAGCATGCAACAATTTAATGAAGGAAAAATGTATTATATGCTCAAGACACAAATAAAATACCACTTTTAGATTACAGTTTTTCCAATCTATTTATTTGCTTCATTTTCTTTAACTGCTATTTCACTCAACTACAACTTTTAATATTCATTGGATAAACAATACAGAAAAGCTTGGTTATTTTCAAATTTTCGTTGTGCTCCTTCCAACTTATTTTTATATTTCTCTGTGTATAATGGAGTATTTAGTTATAATAGGACACTACATTTCGCGTGGTTAAGTTAATTCTCTTCTTTTCAAGATGTCTAAGAATACCAGGCTAGAAAAACATGCTTGATCAAATGGTTGATTTTAGTCAAAATCACTGAATCCCCACTGGGATACACTGTTTTACAAAGGGTGGTTTAGGGATAATTATACCAGTTTTCGGTGGGGATTCATGCTGAAAATGCATATTCCTCTGTCAATTCTAAGACCAAATACATCAAAACGTATACTAGTAAACTGAGATCTGCATTTTTAACAGCCTTCCAGAAGAATCTGTGCACACCAGCCTTTGAGAATTGCTAATCTAAGCACTGGCTGTAATATCAATATATAATTTAGCTAAGAAATAACAAACAAGTTTTAAACATCATCAACATACCCTCGATCCCCTAATATCGCCAAAGGAATTATATATATATATATATTTTTTTGTTAATTGTACTGCTTTAAAGGTTAAATTTTACCCTCTTTAATTTTAATTAACCAATCTTCTATACTTTGAATAGTTGTCCCCTCCAAATACCATGTTGAAATTTAATCCCTAATGTGGCAATATTGTAAGGTGGGGCCTTTAAGGGGTGATTGGGTGCTGAGGGCTCTCCATTTGTGAATTGATGGATTCATGGATTAATGGGTTATTATAGGAGGGAAACTGGTGACCTTATAAGAAGAGGAAGAGAGGTCTGAGCTTGCCCATCAGCATGCTCAGACCCTTCCCATGCGTGCCCTGTGCCACCTCGGGACTCTGGAGTCCCCACCAGCAGGAAGGCACTCAATAGATGCAGCCCCGCGATCTTGGACTTCTCAGTCTCCCGAAATGTAAGGAATACATTCTTTTTTCTTTGTAAGTTACCCAGTTTCAGGTATTCTGTTATAAGCAGCAGAGAAAAGACTAAGGCACAAAGCAAGCAAACCTCCTGTTTCTAAGTTTGGAGGCTCTATTTTAGACTCCTCCTCACACCCAGCTCCTGTGGACTTGGTTCCTAAACCTGCTTAGCCTCCTTTGACTTCAGCTGTGCTATTTTTCTCTTTGAAGTCATTCCGTGTCTCCTCTGTTTTGTTCTGATCAAATGTCCAGCTGTCTGATTAATGCAGACCAGCGTTCCACCCACTGGCTACCTCGTCTTCTCCGCTCCCCACATAGGGAGCAGCACTGCATCACATGCATTTCCATTTATGGGGTTTAAGACTCTGCTCTCCAGAAGTATTTCCAGGCAGAGCCATAGCCAGTTAAGTTACAGATTGTTATTTTTTAAGTTGCGCTGTTATTTAAGTTACATATATCTATTTTTACTAATTAAAGTAATACCTTTTATTATGGAAAATTTGGAAATAAAGTGGATACTTAAAAGTTAAAAATAACTCAGTATCTCACAATGCCAAATCTTTACAAGTATTATAGTTTTTAAAAATTGAAACCCTATAGACATTAAGAACATCTTGTATATCCAGTTTTGTACCTTTCTTTTTTCTTCCTTAATGAATCTTATGCTTACCCTGGAACGTGGCTCTGTGGAAGGTCAGATTTTAGGGAAGAGGAAAGTAAAAACTTGTACAGGAATACTTCCCTGGCAGGGGCGATACTCTGATCTCCAAGGGGGTTTTCACAAGGCGAGGCTCTTCCATTGCACTACAGATATGCTGACCTCTGCAATTTCTCCAAATGTGGGAAACTCGACTGCATAATTTGTGGTAGTGGGGGACTGTGTTCACACTTTCCCCTGGGGGAGGGCAAAATTAGTAAGGGAGACTGCAGAAGGAAAGGGAAGAGGAAGATGAGCATAATGTTGGGAATTTGAAAATTAATCTAAATGTGTGTGTCAGAATAATATCTTCCATCTTTCTTAATTTGGGGTGGTCGGAAATAACTTGGAAAACTCTATAATTGATTATCGGCGGTAGCAGCTACTTCGAGAGTTAAGAGCAGAACATTGCCAAAGTAGCAGCGGTGAGTTTTGGGACATGAGTTGGTTTGGTGCTTGCGTTCATGTTGCCTTTCCTTTGCAAAGTAATTGGAGAATTTCTTCACAGAACTTATCTTTTGCATGCCTGATATGAAACAGAATACAGTTTCTATCCCATGGAAGTGATACTTGATCTCATCTAATGAAAATTGTTAAAATGCTGACTATTCCTATTCTGATATTAAGGTTATATTAGGCAACTGGCATTATTCATTATTTCTAAATAAAGCAAAACGTGGACCCCCATGCATGAAGATATTTATTACTTATTGATATTTAAAGGTTGTTAAATTAATCTTATTTAAATTACTTCTACTCCCAACCACTGTTACAATAATTTATTATATAATATTACTTGAGGGTTTTCTTTTACTTTAATATAAAACTTGCAAAAACAATATATTGCCTGTAGATTTTTTCCTACAGTTCATTGTAACTGTGACTAATTCATCACAGCTGTTTAGACATGCGAAATCTATAATACTTCGCAATGTTGATTTTCTGTTTCTATTTTCTAAGACTAGAGCTTGATTTGAAACCATATAATGAAAAATTACATGCATCTTATTGGGAGAAATATTGCTTTAACCACTTCGAGGTAGAAGACCAGGAAGAGCTGAGTGACTCTGCAGACAGGGCTGTGTACATGGAATTCTGATAACTTTATAGAACTTTGTTACACCCTTTCATAGTATTGGGATTAAACTTGTCCTTCATTATTTACTTTTGATCCAAAACTAATGTCATTTTACTTTTTCTTTTACTTTTCCCGTTAGTGAAAGAGCGCAAAATGTCTTCCAAAATATAATTCTTGGCAAATTATCCAAGGACCTAATCTTTTTATGAACCATCCACCACTCCTTTCTCTCCTGTTTCTTCTCCTTCTCCTTTTCTTCCTCTTTCTTTGTTTTCTGAATGGGTATGACATAGCTGTGAGTTACAGCCATTCAAAGGGTTGGGCAAAGGCAAGAAAGTAGTGATTGCTGCCTTTCTCCCTCCCGTCAGATCTTAAAGGGTTAAATACAAAAACACATCAGGGGTAAAGTGAGGCTGTGCATTTTTTGGTGGGCATGGATTGTATCTATTCCATTAACATGGATGATTGAACGCTGCCTCCGTTAATTGTGTTTGGTATTCAAACTGATGCTATCATTTTCTTAGTAATGATTGAAGGCTGCCTCGGTATCATTATGTTTGATATTCAAAATGATGTTATCATTTTCTTGGATTGCATGTGGAAAAGACTGATGAATTATTAGTTACATCAAGTCTTTAACATGTGCAAATTAGTCAAATGCAAAACATGTTTATAATATTCATGGTTCTTATTCCTCCATTTATATTATTTTTTGAGGCTTCACACCAGAGCAGAAGAATATCAGTTGGTTTTAACTGCCACTTAGTTATTTATAGTGTAAATAATTAAAGTACAGAGACCCTAGAGAAACAAGGGATATATGTGGATATGGGGAAAAGACTGGCTTTGTCAACTGAACTGTTGTTATGATGCAAAAGTTAATAGAACTAGAGGGGAATTAAAAAATGTAATTTGGTATTTTTAAAAGTGCATTTGTATAGAGTTTGGATGTTGTCTATAGCATACAGGAGATAGGAGTGGTACAAATTGGTTTCCATGCATTTATTCTCTCAAAAAAAACTCATTTATTAAAAAATATATAACAATCCATAAAATAGAAACAGGTTTTGCCTCATGGAGTTAGGAGAGGCAGGCATGAATTGAAAAACCATATAAGATGAACATTCACTAGTTGTGACAATTTCTGTGAAGGGAATGATGAGGAAATGTTAAAGGGATCACAATTGTGATGATCTTGGACAAAGGAAATCTGTCCAAAGGAATTGTGTAAGCTCAGGCCTAAAACATGAGTAATAATTTAACGAGGGAGCAAATGAAGAGTCTCCCAGACAGAAATGATAGTGTGCCAGTGACTTGCTGTGGTAGAAGTGCCTTTAAAAATGCCCACTTTGTATTTAGTACTTGTTCCATTGTGTCACGGACAAAGTATTATTAGAAACCGTGCGATAGCTGTATTGATTATTATATGGTCAGAACAATGAGAAATGTGCGAGTAATATCACGTAATTGTACTTTATTGGCAAACATCATGATTCTTTTAAGAAGGTTTCATTATGAATAACATAAAGAGAATTGCTTTAACTACAGCTAACTTTATGGAACTTGATTTTCCATCCAGACTGGGGGTGGAGGGGAGAAAAAGAAACCACATATCAATACTTTTCAGAAAAGGAAAATAATTTACTATCGTACCGTCACAAATATGCTGATGTGTGAAGTTATATTTAAAGCTATTTTTAGTAAATAAGACTCAGCAATCCAGTCAAATTTGCTGGCAAAGAATTCATTTGGTATAATGACACTTAAGGGTTGCTTGATTCCTATGCCATTTCCTGGTGCCCAATCCCATTATTAACATAAGAGAATGTGGAAAAAAGGGTAACACTTTAAAACTATCAGTTTAAAAATTTCATTTGAATGAATTATTGTTTAATTTCTATTGCAGAATATGAGTGATTGCTTTTAGGATCATTCATAAATAGCATATAGAAGTATTTGCTGTGTTGTATTTGAAGATATTTCTGAACAATATTTTCTGGGCTTAAAAATTATCCATCATCCCTAGCTTATTTTTTAAACATGTCTAAATTAAATAAATCCAAATTAATTTGTTTGTGAAATTTCCATCTTCATTCACATAGTTATCCATCAGACTTAAACAACTTTTCTGATGCAAAATGTCAGTTAACTATTAATACATATTATTAAAGCAAATCAAAAGTGGCCAGAAGCATTTTTTTAATTTGTAATTGGATTTCTGTATGTTGTTCTTAAGGGTAAGAACTCAACTATCAACTTTTATAATGGGAAACGACTAATTGTAGTCTTGTTAAATAGTCCTTGCTTTAAGATAAGTTGAATAGTAGCTATCACTCAAGAATCAAAAGAAAAAATAATATTTAATTCAACGTCATTTTTAAACTGTATTACTCACAAGTTTAATTTTTTGGAAGAAGCATCTCATTAGCCTTGGGATAGAGAATCAACTCTCTGTGGCACTCTTCATTAAAAAGAGGATTTCTCATTCTTTGATAGTACTTTGTCAATATCAAAGGATAATGTATTTAATAAAATATTAAAAATGCCATATAATCTTGCAAAGATACCTGAGATTCATATGATTGAGTATATCTCTTTTATATAAAATTCCCAACCTCTGGAAAAATTAGGACATAGATTGTTCAGTGCTTGCAGAAATATCTGTCACCATTAGGTACCTTCAATTCAAGATGAATGTACATATCACATTCCTGGACGAGGCCAAGTGACATCATGCAAATGGTGGCATTAGTGTCACTAATAATAATGACTTTGCCTTCAACCCTGTCAAACAATATCAAGTTGTTAAACTCTTAACTTTTGTTGCAGAGTCAATGACAACTAAAAGCAAAAAATATATATAAAACAATCACCAGGTTACTGCAGATTCAATAGTGAAGTGATTTGCAGGTAAATAGCCATTATCATAGGAAGTACCATGGAATCTGAAATTTATACATTGTTTGTTTTGCTTTCCTATTTTTAATGAAATCTATACAAGTTCTTTCTCTGTAGATTTTATTTTCCTTTCTGTTATAAAATTAGAACTTGTCATTCCACTATAGGTCTTTGACAGTTGAATAATAGCAAATGATTAGCACTGTGAGGAATTACTGCCCACAGAAGAGCTCTCTGACGCAGCGGATAGAGATAGGCAACTCAGGTTTACCAAGGGAACCCCGCTGAACATGCCGTCATCGGAAGGCAGAAGGAATGCAATCTAATGAAGCACCACAGCCAGTTTGTTAAACCTCCCTTAATTATCAGAATAATTTTCACTTGAACCTTAAAACCAATTGGCCCACACATATTTCACTTCAAGCATTTTCAGCTTTGAAAGAGCGGTTGGTGGATTACATTAAAATAGCTCCCGCACCCCCCTTTCTACCCTCCATCTCCCTTTAATGGAAAGGGATCCTGGTAATATCCAGCTATCTTGCTAGTACAGCACCAAGCACAAAGAGAGGACAGGAGGGGTGGTGATTTTAATTATCTATGTAAATTAAACTATGTGCCACAGTACTGTGATTGAAAGTCATTACTTTAACTTTATTGTTTAGTTATGAGTGTAAACCTCAGCTCAATTAAATTATAAAGCAGATCCTGATGGCTGCGTGCATTCAGTCTTTGAAGGGAGAAAAAAGGAGAATAGACAGGATGAAAGAGTGCCCGGCTGTCTCTCCTATGTTATCATCCCAGGTACACCAGCATGAGGCAGACACTGCAAGAAAAGTTTATAAATATTTTTTTCCTTTGGGTAAATTGTTGCTGTACAGTAGAAATTTGCCAATGTTCAGAACTATTTATCACAATTTTTGTTTAAAAGTTAGAGTAGAAGCTTCCTTTGATTTTGTCCATTTTACTGAACAAATAGTGGTACCATAACCCACTCCCACAAAATTATGTCTGGAGTAGGATTTCAATCTCAATTTTCCCTGATTTCCCTGACTTATCTTTTAATATTTCAGGGTATATTGTTTCTCTTTGTGACAGATAAAGGTCATTCTTCTTGTCTTTATTTTTGCTACCTCGTGGGATTATCCATAACTGTCTGATTGTGTCAGCTCTGTTGTCAGTAGACTAATTGTCCTTAAATTAAATATATTAAAATTTCTAATTGTGATAAGAAGCAATGCTGTATTTTCCCTTGTGTCATTGTTGAATCAGTTTCCTCACATGGGAGATTTATTTAGAGATAGTTTTACTTCAGTTGGAATAATTGAGGACATTCAGAATGCCAAAGTTATTGAATTAACTTGAAAAGTTACATTTACTCTGCAGAATTACTTCATGCACAAGTTTTAAGGTAGATGCCTTTAATCGACACTTAATTAACACATTTACTTTTGGCCGATTATTTCTTGAAATTATATTTCTTATCCTAATTGTAATATTTTGATTTGTAACAATTACACACTTGAGAATCTAATAATTTGGGATTTAATGGGTAATTAAAGCTATTCTTCTTTTCTAGCAGAGGTCATTATTATTAATGATAATAGTAATAAGAACGAACATTTATTGAGCACTTATCATATGCCAGGAACCATGCTAAGCATTTCATAGGCATTGCCTCTCATAATTTTAACAATAATGCTGTTAAGTGAATATATTCTCATTATTTATTATCCCATTCCAGGCTAGGGATGCTGAGTTACCCAATGAAGTTTAAAAGCTATTAGTTGGCAGAACCAGGTTTTGGATCCATGTCCATGTGACTTCTAAGCACATAAGGCTGAGGATAAATAGAATGAAAAATAATGTATCACAATTAAGCCTAAAATAGAAATGAGGATAGCTCAAGAATGATTTTTCTTTTTTGCATTTTTTTTTTTTTTTTTTGGCCCGGCCTGGGTTTGAACCCTCCACCTCCAGCATATGAGGCCAGTGCCTCACTCCTTTGAGCCACAGGCACCACCCTCAAGAATGATTTTTAACTATCGTCATATCTCACTGTACTTCCAGTATCAAGGTTCTACCTGCTAAATTCTTAACAGCAAATCAGGGTGTCATATAGATTTACATCCAGAGCCCTTGGCACAAATAGGCTCTCAATAAAAGTGTGTTCAATTGAATGTAATTGATGTTTATTTTTAACATGTACTGAGATGTGAAATGGATTTGCTCAGTTTGGAATGTGACCATATTAATGCGTGTAATTTAACCTCTAAAGTTTTCAAGTTAATAGTGACTATTTTTACTGTGTCTTCCAAGTGCAACACTATGCTTGCTAATGCTTCTAAGGCAGTTTGTCACGTGCCCACTAACATGAATTTTCCTGAAATAATATCTATAACCATACCTGTGGGATCTCATGATGCATCTAGTGAATTGATAATCCTTATAGAGGGAAACTATCACGAATTTGTAGAGCTCACCCACTCCATTTGAAAATGCTATTACACTCAGAAGAACTCTTTGTTTTTTTGTTTTGTTTTGTTTTGTTTTGTTTTTTATTGTTAAGGATTCATTGAGGATACAGAGAACCGGGTTACACTCATTGCATTTGTTAGGTAGAATCCCTCTTATAATTGTGTCCCGTCTCCAAGAAGTGTGTCACACACAGTGACCCCCCATCCCCACCCTCCTTCCCTCTATTCACTCCCCCCTTCCTCTATCCCTCACAATGTACTAGGTCATCAATTGTCCTCTTATCAGAATTGAGTACATTGGATTCTCGCTTCTCCATTCTTGTGATGCTTTACTAAGGAGAATGTGTTTCAACTCCAGGTTAATACAAAAGATGTAAAGTCTCCATCTTTTTTTAGTGGCTAAATAGTATTCCATGGTAAACATAAAGCATAGCTTGTTAATCCATTCCTGGAATGGTGGGCATTTAGGTTGTCTCCATAGTTTGGTGATTATAAATCAAGTTGTGATAAACAAATGTCCTTGTGATAAAATGATTTTTTTTTCCTTCTGGGTAAATGCCCAGTAATGGGATTGCAGGATCAAATGGCAGGTCTAGTTTGAGTTCCTCAAGGATTCTCCATACTTTCTTCCAAAAAGGTTGTGTTACTTTGCAGTCCCACCAGCGGTGTAAAAGTATTTGTGGACAGAAGAGCACTTTGAATGAAAAGAGAAACAGATGTAGAATATCAGCATTTTGTTTCACACCATAAATAGTTCTCAGTCATTGTTTGCCCAAGCTATTATTATAGGGAAAAAAGAATCAATGCTTGTTTTTTAAAAAAGAAAGAAAAATAGGAAAGATGTTGATATTTTAGTTGAGTTTAGTTTATATTATTTTGTTTGGTTTGGATTGGGGAACTCCACCTGTGGTTTTATCCGTATCTCTTAAATTGCAATTGCAATACTTCTGATGTTTTGGTGTAAAATCTTCAATGCCATTGTGTTTACAAATACAGTTATTAAACCCAAGTTTTCTTCATTTCTCATTTTTATTATGAGGTGGTTCCTAAGTAAAGTACACTGTGGAATAATAAGAAAAAATAAAGAGAAATGCGTTTGGGGAAGAAGTTAAGTGAAATCATATTTGAACACGACATTAACTGCTTGTTACTGCCATCCTTACCTTCTACATTTTGCTCTATGCCATTCATCCCACACTTAGGACATACGTTCTACAGATGAAGCATTGGGATAAAGGATCAGCATATATTCAAAGATCAGTAAGAGTAGCCCAGTGTCCTTAACTAACCCACAATCTAGTAGAGAAAAAATAAAGTATGCACAAAGACAATGTTGATTATGCTCTGAGGAGGACAGATGAAACACTGGCAAGTCAGAGTAAAAGTGATTGTCTTTGATTTTAGAGAGGCCCATGGGTAAGAAAAAATTTCAAGGAGAAAGTAAAATGTGAGTTGCGCCTTTAGGAGGGAATGAGATTCAGCTACTTGTGAGACAAAGATGCCTGGAATAGTTACATATAGGTATATTTCTTCTTTTTCTCTCTAGAGCAGCCAGCCTCCTTTTAATCACCACCAGCACTAATCAACCTTAATGCTTCTTTGTTAGCAATTCCTATGAGATAAGGAATTTGCATTCTTTTGTCACAAGAGGACTTGCCCTAAATGCAATCACGAGGACTCTACTTTTAACTAGATTTCTGATGGAGAAGAATTCACATCTCCTTGTAAATTTTAATTTTCTTCTTCTCTATAAATAAAAGAAATGGACATGAATTGTGATTGTAAGCTCCAATCCTTTGGTCATGACTGCCTGGTATTCTTGGTAGGCTGTGCCATGAACCTTACAAGGACGAGCCTGAACTGAGCAGAGAGAGACTGGTGATCAATAAATCATGTCTGTCACAGGCATAAACATAAGGAGTGTTGGTATGCTTGTCAAATATTTACAGGGATGCATTTAATCAGTTCAGTTAAGGCGGGATTCTACAGTTTGGGTTGCCAAATACCAAGGGATGCCTTTATTTCCCAGAGAAGAGTGCAATTTGAGGCAGAATTTCTCAGTTTAAGCTACTCATAAAAGCAAACCTAGAAAGTTATTGGGGGCCTTCATGGGCAACACACATGGATTTTAATGTAAAATCCTGAGCATGCGAGTCATGTGACATTCTGTTTTAAGGATCATTCGGGTAGGCAAGCAACTTCATAATTGGATTGGAAAGCTCTAGACTTGAAAGCAGTTGAGTATCAGTGGGATCTGGCTGTAAATAAACTCAAAAGATACTTTGAATCGGTAACTGGCTTACCTGGGTAATGTTAGGTAAGGAATGTGGCATGCAGATTCATGAAGAGTATTTGAGAATGGCATCTACATTGAATGTTTAGGGATTAAATGTATCCAATAAGAGATCTCTGATATAAACTGAGTGGTATGCTTAGTTGCTAAAATAATTTAGTACGGCCCAAACAGCTGTTAGGGGGCAACTTTGATTCTTGCTTATTTACATTGAGTTTCATCAGCGCTGTTTCAAATTAGTTCATTTGAAATTAATACTCTAACATTGGATGCTGAGGTACAGGAAAATGCATAATAAGCATAATTTTTATTTTGCATTATCCAGATTACCATTCCTGTGTTCCCAGAGAAGCATTAGGAAGCACTGGCTGTAATGCATTTATGTACAGGTGCCATCACTTCCCCTAAAACTAGCAAAAAGGAATAGCATCTTTTGTATGTTTGTTTTTCTTTCACCCATGTTTCTTTGGCGTTATATTTAGCCTCCTAACTATGCCTCTTAGGTTCGGAAGAGAGCTGAGATTTATTACAAAATTATTTTTAAAATATGGCTTATCCATTGCCCTCGAGTGACACAAATGTCAGAATTACCTATGGAACTCCAAGAAAAGCAATTTAATTTTTTTCCCTGTGTCTGGGCCTTGGTGGTGTCTATTTTTATGAAATAGTTTTCTTGTGTTTTTTTCCACCTTTCATAATTTTTAAATGGATACGTTGCTGTATGGTATCTTTCACTGAAGCCAGCATGATAAGAGCGATCGCAGAACACTCCTAGTTGTCAGTGCCCTTAAATTATAATTGATTAGTACACGAATAAAGAAGTGATACGGGATTGGATTTTGAAAGAAAATGGGACTAGGTGTAACTGGTTTGAAGATATGATTTTATTGTGGAAGAGTTGAAACACAAAGGTTTCCCCAAAGTCTCATTTTTCATAGACATGAGATAAAATCTGTAACTCTCATTCCATTGGGGTTTAGGCCATTTGTTGGCTTTAATTTAATTGGATAGAAAGTAAGGAATAATGGTTTACTTTGAGCTCTCTTTTATCTTCCTTAGTATCACGTCACTTACATGACCCATGGGCTGTGCCAGGGTTTTTGAAAAGGCCTCTTTAAAGCCTTCCTGCACTTATTTGGGTACTAAAATATGTTTTACTCAGAGATGTTCAGAGGCAATAAAATATAGAATATCATTTTAATAATAGAGTAAAATTCAGTGAAAGGAAAGTAAACAGTAAATACAAGCTGAAGATGGGTAATCAAAGTAAAGCCTGCTTCCCAGAAGTTAAAGTGCTCAGTTTTATAGCAGGCATATAAATGCCTTATGAGCCTGTTTGGTGAAAAACACTTAAATATGTAGATCCTCCGTGAAGCCTCATTATTTATATTTCCAAATGTCTGCTCCGGCATGTCGTGTGCTCGGTCTTTGGTGCGCACGCCATTTGTGGAATCCAAGGGGGTGGCCACCTAAAGCAGGTGCGCGTGACATGACAGACCGGACACACAAACTCCCCGCTCCAATGATGTTGATGTGACCTATTCTCAGCCTGGGGGTCTAGTCAGTGATATTCTGTGATGAGTCCACATCCATTCAGCAGAAGCTTGCCTGTTTCTCAAAATACCTCGCCCTAGACTTTCAGGAGCCACTTCTGTGAGAGGAAAGCAGTTTCTCCTTCACTGACATCCTATTGTTAGCCGTGCTATTGAGTTGGCGGCAGTCAACGTCCTGCTGACTGAGGCCCATGCTCCTGGGTCTCACGTGGTCGAATCAATGGAAGAATGATAATGCATCTACTAATGTCTCCTGTGAAGCCTTCTGTTCTCTCAGCTGCTTCTTTAAATGCCCGGGTTGCTGGCAGTTTAGGCTGCTGCGCTCTGTGGCCCAGAGGGCAGGCACTACAGGCTTCTTCCTGCTCTCTGCAGCTCACTGGCCCCATGACCTCGCATTGGGCATTTTCATTTACTGAATCCCAAGATGCTCTTTGATTCTTCCCCAAAGCTATCATCAAGTATCAATCCACATTTCCTAGGTATTATTCAAAGTACTGGAGATGCCAGCGTACCATCCCCACCCTACCCATCAGGAGCTGGCCATCTTGTAGAGAAGCCAGGGAAGTGAGCTGCCAGTTATGACCCGGGACTCATCCACTTCCTGGTGGGGTTGTGAGGCAAACGGGGCCGTAGATGCATCAGTGCTTTCTAAGCTTTCTACTGTACTGCCGCAGGAATGTCAGGCAATAGGGTTCAGCCCAGAAACCATGTTTATCCCAAGGGAAAACATAAGAATGTCTTCAGGGTTTGAAACTTGGTTAGAAATGCCAGGATTCTCATCAAAATAAATAATAATAGTAAAATCTGTTTAATTAGAATTGGCAAGTAATTGTTAGAAAAATGAGTGCTAGAGATTCCAGAGGTATTAGAGAGCCCCTTAGGAGTTCCCCACGTGCTTTTTAGGAGGTGCGGGGCCTGGATGACAGACAGGTAGAACCTAAGTAGCAAGTGAGAAAGGGCATTCCCTACAAAAGGGATGATGTGTGCAGAGGTGGAAACGTAAATTACTCGTATCACATGGGAAGGAGAAATATCTGGGCCAGCATGTTCTTGAAGGCAAATACCGAGGGTCCAAGTGGTAAGGTGATTTTTGTTCCTGTCCACATGATACATACTTCCTTTCAGTATGATAGATGTCATTGGCAAAGTACATTTAAGCATGAAACTTAAGAGCCATATGTGCTTCATGTTACATGGACATAAACAGAATTGGGACAGTGACAACGTTTCTACTGTCTACAGAATGTAGACTGCAAACGGAGTATAGGTGTGTCTCTTTAACACAAATGATAGGAAAGTAGCTTTGTTTATTTCACAACAAATCTCGAGGGTTAAACATAGTGTTGTTTCACTCATAGAGTTTGGATGATTTTTAAATCCAGAGATATATAATTTAGAAAGGATTTTGTAGATTCTTTTTTTCATGTAGTCTTAATACTTATTCAGAAGCATATATCATACATAGACTTGTAGCTCTTTTATTCATGCAAATAAATCTCAATGGAGTATTTCCAGTGGCTATAGAGGCAGGCACTGTGCTAAGTCCTGGAAGATAACAGTGGAAGTCTTCAGAGCTCTCCCCTCAAAGAACCTAAAGTCAGTCAAAGAAAGTAAATGAATCATAGGGAAATATTTAATTTACTCTATAAATATTTGGGGCAAATGAAAATAAGTTTGTGTTTAAGTTTTCTTCTTAATTATAATTATTTAGTTAAAGGAAATTTTATTCATGTGAAAGAAAATTCTGCCCATTTGATGAATTTTCTAGCTTTGCTGTGAAGTAACTAACATATTAGCCTGAGGATATAGATATTTTTCAGAAATTTCTCTTGATGATTATATATGAGTGCCAGAAAACATAGCAAAATGCTAATTTGTTATCTAAACTATTGAATATATAATATATACAGACAGTTCTCGAGTTACACACATCTGAGTTATATGCAACTCATACTTACAAATTGTGGATAATAGGTAGATGTACCTGTTTCAACTTACATACAAATTCAAATTTAGAGCAAACCTACAGAGCGTATCTTGTCCCTAACCCAGGAACTGCCTGTATAACTATCTCTAAATGTAGGGGGGAAAGTAGAGGGGGAAAAATGAGGGTAATAAGATATGATCTAGATTTCTGAAAAGGAGAACAGGTACTCCCAAACTCATAATTGTTAATGAAAGATATCATCTAACTTGAAGCATAGTCTTTCCTTTCTGACATCGTAAGAGATTCCAGATTTACAGCATGGATCGTTCTTCCAAAATTCCATCACATACTTAAAACTCCAAGTGGGTTTTCACTTATATATCTTTTGTAGACCTGCTAATGAAAAATATAAAAGGTAGAAAAGTTAGATTCTGCAGAAGTTTTCTAAATAGAAGCCTAATTCAAGACATTAAGGATCTTTCTTTGACAGCCCGCTCATGTGCATTTCCCCATCTCCAGTAGCATCGCTGTGCCTAGGAGAATTCTGGCTTTTGCATGTGGTCCTGACTAGTAACTGCATGTAGCAATTAAGACACATTCTTCATATTTTTGCTTATATACAAAGACTTGGATGCCCTTTCAAATTATACCCACCTTCTCCTTAGGCTAATGCTATATTAAATGGCATTGAAATGCAAAAGCCACCTCAGTGTAGGGATTTTACACATCCTATTTACTTGTTGATTATTAATGAAAGCCTCCTGAGTTGTGTTCCTGCTATTTTGTCTTTAAGACTACTTTCAGGGTTTTAGCATCATATTCAAGAGGCCAGTCAGAGTTCTGTGCTTGCAGCCTCATTAAAATTCTGTCCTACACATCATCTGACTCACACTTTATAATCTATCGGAACACCTGTTTTCTTTACAATGGCCACGAGGCAGCTCAAAACACTGTGGTATTTAGCATTTAATAATGAGCACAAGATATGTATTTTTGACACTTTAAATTTTCTTTAGAAAAGTGCATGGAAAAAAGCCAAGTTGGAATGAATTATCTAAACTTTTGCAATTTCATAACGTGAATTTTAACCAACTTTTAAAAAAACGTGTTTCCGAAAGTGCCTTCTTCCTTTGTCAGTGGGCCGCATGTTGGCTAACTAGGAAAGGATGTAGCGGGAAATAACTTTAAAATGTCACTGCATAAACTAATAGTGATATAGAAAGTATTTTAAGAAAAGTCTGTGCATTATTACTTTCTCTATTTACATACCATCCTCACAGACACTTCATTGTAATTCTCACTCTGAGAGGAAGCTGAGAGGCTTAATGTCACTGTTAATATCTAGATATGTTTATAATTTAGTGACTTAAGTCAATGATGGGCAATGCCTATGTTTTTTTTATTTTCTTCTTGAAAGTTCGGGCATTTATAAATGCAATTGTCAATGGTCCTCTGTATAATTGTATCTATTTGAAATACTTCAAGGGAGGGATAGGGAGATAATGGATGGTCTCAGAAGGGTGAAATCTGTCACTATATTATGTAAATGAAGAAACCTCTTCTAGTGCTTATGAACTGCTATAGTTTTAAGCACTAATAGAGGACATACTGCAAGTTGATTATCGTAATCCTACCGCGTTATCTCATCAGCAAGGGGATTAAAGGAGCTATCTCAGTTGAGGGGTCTGAATAAGCATTTTCATTTACTCCCTGCTGGGTCATTGACAAATGGAGGTTTTATCTGGGAACATTTAAAAGCATATACAGTAAACAAACCTATAGTTTCTTGCCTAGCTTGGGTCCTTCACTGGATTCGCGGTACCTTGCAAAGGGTGACACTGTTCAACCTGGCACTGACTCGTGCTGTATCCCCCAGGGAGATATTTGCGTGCCTGTGGTGGTGAAGAGTCTCAGGGCTTGAGAAGGAGAGACTCTGATCTCCGGGGTGCAAAGGTAATGAACAGTCCACGTTCATATGTCCTCTCTTTCTATCCCTTATTCATGTCCAGACACTCAGGAATGATGTTCACTCTATCAAATAACTCCATTAGAAATGCCAATAAATCTGACCTTCAAAACTTGGATTTCTCTCTGTTGAATCAAAACTTACATGTCTGTGTCCATTCCTCAGGGTTCCAAGAGATTACTAACTCTTTGATTTGATCTCTAATCTTATAAGACAAAGAAAGTCTATCCATGACTAGAGTAAGCTAAGGAACTAATGTCTGTTAGATCCACTCACATAAAATTGTCATTTTTATAAATCAGAACAGTCGAATGTTGACAGCTTCATATGGCTCAATCTGAAATGTTCAGATAATGGGTAGAGGTTGACTGAGGTTCTTATGATAAGAACAGGAGTTGATAACATATGATGATCCTGTGACTGTTGACATACTCTTCACAAACTGCGGGTATGTGCCAGGTACTTGTCCTGTATTGCATTATTTAATCCTCTGACAGTCCTGTTACCAACATGAAAACTGAGGCTGTGTAATCAGACAAGGGTCATGTAGAGGCAGTGAAAGGACCAGATCAATACTGAGCTAAAACTTTTGGACGTTAAAGACCATGTTCTTTATATATTACCTTAAAAAGGGCCCAAATGTTGAAAGGTGTAGTTGATTCAGATGGGGGAGTGGCAGGAACCATTGGGAGAGGTTTTTTCAACACTGCCTACATTGCCTGCATTTAGACTGAGCAACGGAGAAGAGAAGACCTATCACCTACTCTGCTCTCATTTTTTGTAAATTGTTCTTTTTTTTTGTGAGCCATGGTGTCCGAGCTCACAGCAACCTCAAACTCCTGGGTTCAAGCCATCTTCCTGCCTCAGCCTCCCAAGTAGCTGGGAGTGCAGGTGCCCGCCACTGTGCCCAGCTATTTTATCTATTTTTCGTAGAGATGGGGTTTCACTCTTGCTCAGGCTGGCCTCAAATTCCTGAGCTCAGATAAACTATCCACCTCAGCCTCCTAGAGTGCTAGGATTACAGGCATGAGCCACCATGCTTGACCTTTTTATTTTTGCAGCAATGTTTCTGTGAAGAGAGTGTGCAGAGGACGAAACTTTACTTGGTACACATGCTTTCCTCTTTCAGTGCTTGGTTCACATCCATAAAGTTTTCCCCCCTCTACTGTAGACCGTGGTGTTTCCCCTGCTCTGACATCTAAATGTTATAACCAAACAGCCAAGAATTTCATTATATTTTATCCTAGGTGGTTAAAATATAGGTGGTGTCTCATAGCTTCTTATGCTTAAATGTTATCTTGGCATCCAGGCCAGAACCTCTTCTAAGACAGAAACAATCAATATCATGTTTTTATTTTACGTTTTCTACAGGGTTTATTCCAGCACCAGGCAGATAGCAGGTTCTTAAATGTGTGTTGACTGGTCGATCAATTAAGGTTTTGATTTTAAATTTCACTTCCAGATCACCCACTGATCCCTTTATATAATACAGATACCAGAGACGCTAAGTGCTGATAGAAGTTCTAAGACATTCTATCCTTCAACTAAAAACATCACTGGTTATGCCAACACTATGCATTTTCCTAAATAAGGATTTTATATGTATAATACACATGTATTAACTCTCAGAGCCAACAGCTCAACAGCTAAAATTGTTGTACCTGCACTATTATCAAAAGAAAGGAAAAATTCAAGGTGTTCAAAGATCACTGTTTCATCTCATATATCTCTAACTAAAGCATGAAATTACAGTTCACCAAGAGAAGGCAGTGGAGATTCTGAAAAATGTAACCAATTCAGCAGGATGGCAGAATTGAATTCAATATTTCTTAGAAATGATTTTTGACTTAAAATTCACAATCAAAAGGTGACTGTTTTTAAAACATACACACCCGTCTGTATACACACATTGAATTGGAATTTATGTTGGCATTCCAGGAAACATGGGTGTCGAATTAAATTTTAAGTTAATGTTGTTTTAACTTTAATGCAGTGTTTACGAGATGAATCATTTAACATGTAGTAAATGAGCACTTTAAGGTGTACAAAAGCAACACAGAAAACATTCTAAAACAGAAAAATAGTGCTATAAAATGTTGGAAGTTAGAACCTTGATTCACCATTTTGTGAGTATAGGCTAAATGGAGCCTAAACATTTAATTGAAGTTAAAATTGGAGTTAATGATACCAGATATTTAATCAACCAATGCATTAAAATACCCAGCAAGGACCAGTTGAAGACGTGCACATTGAGTTTTAAAGTATTTTGGTATTCTCTGTAGCCGATATGTGTCAGTGTTAGCTTAGGTCTCACTGAGCAATGCGTATCAAGACGCCTCAGCTGTAGACGGCCATATAACATCAAACAGAGTGGTTATGAAACAGCAGGATCTCTGTAGGGAGCAAAGAGATATCTCCAGTAGTAATAATCAAACCTGGAAAATTGCATAACATCTTCAGATGAATGGTTAGGTTCACATAATGTTTTTATTTAATCTTACTTTTGCTTGCCAGAAGCAGGCTCATTCATGTTCCTTTAGTAAGGGGTGGGAGGGTGAAGCTTTGGATAAAGATAATGACTCGTAGAAACCTGTGGTAAGTTTCATCTTATGAATCGTGCTCAGGGAAGATGAAGAAAGAGAGCTGCTTTGGATTACAAGTAGACTCTTCTAAACATAGATTGTTCCTGATACAAAAAGATTCAAGTTACCTCTAGAGTGCCCTAGCATCATAGCTCACAGCAACCTCAAACTCTTAGGCTCAAGCAATCCTCTTCTCTCAGCCTCCATTGTAGCTGGGACTACAGGCGCTTGCCACAATGCCTAGGTAGTTTTTCTGGTTTTGGTAGAGATGGGAGTTTCACTCTTGCTCAGGCTAAACTGGAATTCCTGAGCTCAGGCAATCCCCCTACCTCGACTGCCTAGAATGTTAGGATTACAGGCATGAGCCACTTCTCCCAGCCCATTCTCTCTATCGACATCTTTCCCCCACATCAGGCCTTGCTTACCCACTCTTCCTACTTCTCCATAACTCTACTTCCACATGGCCTATTATTATAGCCTGTCTGATTTGTGTCTCAGAATAATCTTTCACCTTCCGTTCCAAGTCTTTTTTTTTTTCAGTTCCAATTCTTAAGTACTTAATTCGTTCTTAGTACCAATTGGAAATCTTCAAATATTGCCTCAGCTAAACTCTTTCCCTTCCCTTCTTTCCTCCCTCCCACCCTTCCTTCCTTCCTTTATTGTGTGTCTATGTGAGGTTTTATTCCTGTTTTTGTTATCAAGTCATATTTACTATGAACTACCTATAAAACAGGGGCTATTCCTAGTTAATTACCTAAGTTTTGGTGAGAGGGAAGTAACAGATGAAACACACAGCCAATAACACAGTCATATACAGCTGACCATTCGGTAAGGACTAAGGTCATGACTGTGGAGCACACTGAAGGCACTCAGGTGCCTTGACACACAGGTGTCAGAAATAAAAAAACAACATCCAGGCTATTGATAGCCAGAGACAGAGGTTGTCAAAACTTTTCTTTCTGTACATCAGATTAAGTATACTAAGTGGTATTCATTCCTTAAACCAATGAAAGGCAAGGATATCGCCACTTAAATATTTGGAAGTTTGTTCCTTGAGACAAGATCAGTTAGTTTTATTTCTAGTACTTATGCAACTAGAGGAGAAAAATATAAATAAAGATCAAATTTCGAATCAGGTGACTTGGAACAAACGAGCTAAAGTGCAACTAGCATTAGACATGTTGAAAAATCACTGAATTCACCCAGGAACGCTGCATAAACATTCACCACATCTAGGTTTATTTGGGGCATTGGTGACTTGGGCTTCTTACTGTGTATGGTGGGTTCCTGGCACAGCCAAATATTGATATGGCATTTTAATGTGTCTTCTGACTGGTTGAAGAAATCCTTATTATTTTATGGATTAGTTCCAGCAATTCAGACGCCATGTGGTTTTGGGGAGTTCTGGGATCAGCATTAAGGAAAATATTGCTGTTGTGTTGGAGTGTGAAATTTATGCAGAGTAGAGTCCAAATGTGACTTGACCACCTGAGGCTCAGAAAGTGTAAAAGTTAGCTAAGGCAGCACTATATTAGCAGTCTCTGCCCTTATTGGAGTGTCTGTGATCTCTGTAAAAAAATTACCTTTAGAAATAAAATTTAATTAAAAGGTTCTTGGTGTGTACGTGCTCACTCTCTCTCTCTCTCCATAAAGAACATTGGTGCACAATATTAATTTATGGTATTCTTTGAGCAATGAACTCTCCATATTAATCCTCAATTTTTATAGCACAATTATATTTTTCAGGTTTGCTTAAGACCTTTCAAATGTTCTAATAAATGGGTTAAGATATGTTCTCATTCATTTCTCCCTTCCTTTTAAAAAGTTACCAGTTGAGTTGTTCTTGTCCAATATTTTTAATATCCCTACTCTTTAGTGCATTAAACACTATGTACTTATATCAGGACAAGACCTTTTTATAGTTAAACATGAAATGACTTAAATGTTCTGGATAAGTTAGTTTGCTTAGAAAAAGTCCCATTTGGAGGTGGACTTAAATCATTTCCTTTGATAGACTGAGGATATGATTATAGTACTTACGAGCAAAAAAAATGAAAGGCACTTTATTCAACAGACCGCACAGTCAACCCTATTTCAATAATCAAGGAAATAAGAGTAAATCACTGAGGATTATGAAAGAGGTGAGTAATTAACTAATAGTGAGAAGGTCTATTCTGAACTTTGGCCTAATTATCTATGTGACCTTGGGCCCTTCATTTTCTTTTTCTAGCTCTGGTTCTTCCAGTCGTGAAATTAAGGCTATGGAGTATTCAATATTTTAGGATCTTTTGCCTATATTATTTATTTCATACCCAATGAGAAATATATTCCTTATGGCATTTCATAAAGTTGGAATATAAAAATATAAATCTATTGAAAGCCTATATGTACTTTTTTAAGACAAAGTCTCATCCTGTCACCCTGGGGAGAGTGCCATGGCATCATCACAGTTCACAGAAGGCTCACACTCCTGGGTTTGAGCGATGCTCCTGCCTCAGCCTCCCGAGTAGCTGGGACTACAGATGCTCACCACAACACCCTGCTAGTTTTTCTTCTTTTAGTAGAGATCGGGTTTCAATCTTGCTCAGGCTGGTCTTGCTTAAACTCCTGAGCTGAGGCAATCCACCTGCTTCAGCCACCAAGAGTGCTAGGATTACAGGCATGCACCACTGCACCTGGCCTAAAAGCCATGCTTTTTATATTAAGATAGTAGTGTCTCAGCAGAGAGACAATGAATGCCTAGGTTTAGAGAGTAGCAGGGCTTTGGAGATGAGAGTGGTTACCACCACGTCCTACTCTGTTCCACTCTACCTGACTATTAATATGCCTCTGTCCTATTAAAAAATGAGTGATTCTGTCTGTACACATCATCATCCAAATGGCACTTAGTAGTAGGCTCGTTTCCGGGGCTACCATAACAAATTACCACAAACTGAGTGGCTGAAAACTACAAAAATTTATGCTCTCACAGCTCTGGAGTCCCAAAGTCCAAAATCAAAGTGTCCACAGGACTCCACTCCCTCTGGAGGCTCTAAGGGAAGATCCTTCTTGCCTCTTCCAGGTTATGGAGGCTGTTGGTCTTCCTGGGCTGTGGCCACATCTCCCTCTGCTTCCTTTCCATTACCCCTTCTCTGTGTGTCTGTCCCAATCTCCCTGTGCCTTTTTCCTGTAAGAATATGTATGAGGTCTTTAGGGCCCACCCAGGTAATCCAGGTTAAGCTCCTGCTCTCAGGATCATACTTAACACCTCCCTTACCATATAATGTCATATCAGGTAATATTGGCGGGTTGCAGGGATTAGCATGCACACATATTTCTAGGGGCCACCATTAGCCCCGCACAGGTAGGCCCACAGTATCTATGGGCCATATGCCTCATTCCTACAGACGGCATCGTGCAGTTCATGTGGACTGAACCACTGCACGCAGGCATGGAGGCTCAGGACAGCCAGATTTTTCAATTTTAAAAGAAAAGCTAGAAATATGGATTTTACATGTTTATAAGTAAACTACCCTGATAGTAGATGTTGACTCCTGGGTACAAGAGTCTACATGTCACAAATACAACTCATCTATGGGCCACATTCCCTTTATAAGGGCTTCCGGTGTGCAATCTCAAAAACGGAATAAAATTACCTGTGTGAGAACAGTTTGTATCATATTCATTAACTCAACAAATATTTTGTTAGCAACTAATAGAATAATATTTATATTAGATTGACCAGAGAAGACCTTGCTGCTTTCAGAAAATATGTGTCAAAACGCAGCTCTCAGTTTTTCTTAAGAAGAAAAGAAAGCATTAATTAGTTCAATATTTCCCTTCTGAAAATGTTCCTATGACTCTGCGCCCTTCATGGAGATCAGTAACGTTACGTGATCCTGGAACAGAGTTAAGATCCAAATTCAGAGGCTTAACACGCGGTCTGATTCTTGAGTACCTTGAAGATAACGAGGTTGCTGGGTTATCTAATATCTTCACAATTACTGGGTCTTCATCTTGGTGGTCCTACCTGTGATTACTTACCAGTGAGGATGGCAAGGCCATTCAGATTCCACATGGACCCTCATCCCTACTGAGTTACATCTCTGAATTGGAACAGTGTATTAAAGAACGCCACATCCCTCCATTTCACTTATTGTTGGCTGCTCAACTTCTTATTTCCTTAATAACAATGGGAAAAACTTACTGCACATGCCCAGTTTGCCATCCGGAGCTGTGAGATTTTGTACAAGTTTAATAATATGGAAAATAACAATACCTACTTCCCTACATCATTTTGAAAATTCTAAAGCATGTTTAGAAGAATGTCCCACACAGAGTAAACACCTAATAATCATTTTCATCTGTATTATCCTTATTATTACCAAACATATGTAAATAGATGATGCTAACTCATTTCTCTATGGCGGTGCTTCTCAAAATGTACTGTGTGCACGAATCACCTAAAAATCATGTTAAAACACAGATTCTGATTCGTTAAGTCTGGGTGAGCCTAATTCTGAATTTTTAACAAGCTCCCAAGTGAGGCCCATGCTGCCTTTATGAAGACTGTAGTTTGAATAGCAAGATGGCCTATGAAACTGAGTGCACGTTATGATCATCTGAAAAGTTTTCAAAAAATACTAATGCAAGAATGTATCCTCCCCTTTCAGGCCAATTAAAGCAAAATCACTAATGGTGGGAATCTGAGTTACTAATATTTTTGTAATAGCTCCCCAAAGAGATCTAATGTGCAGTCAGGATTAAGACCCACTCTCTTCCTATTTATGAATTTTCACACCCTCGCAAATAATGGTGTAGAAAGAAATTCCAGTTCTCTCTCTTATAAATTAAGCCCTCATCCCGCCTGGAAGAAGCTAGCAGCATAAACAAACAACACATCTGAAGTGGTACACACAGCTAGGCTTGCAAGCATCTTATGGGAAGCACAATATTTTGGTATTTCCCAACCTGGTGCTGTTAACAAGAATCATTCCTTGTTTGTGTTTGTTAATCAGCTTGATGAGCGGTTTCTGTGTCGATCTTCCCAAACTGTGTTGGCCAGTTTCCAAACCAAGTGCATCAATCACACACTGCCCTCTCTCTGAGCTGCTCCCCACGCGACAGAAAGGATTTCCTCTACATGCACAGATCTGCGGAAGCCCATCGCTTCGACAGATACCTTGTGGATGTTGGTCTGATGTGACACCAACATGTGTCACAATATTATGACGCTGTGATGACATATTTTAGTGTCAAGGAGTAATATTTTGACCAATATCCAAATGCCAGTCTTTTTTTTAGGTCAGTTTCCCTTTATATAATGGTGTTTCCTAGAGGGGTTATTTATAGGTCTGAAGGCTCAAAGTACCAACCTAAGCACTCTATTTCAAGAACCAAGGAGTAACATATGGCTTAGCTCTACTGAGATTTGCTATCAAAAAGAATACACAAGTAGTGCTGGTAATTCCTTAACAAAAGATTAGGGAAAGTGAGATGCCGATAATATGGAAACTTCCACATGGTCAACTCCGCTTCGTAGAAGACACTGGGTGTCTAAGTCCCACTGGCCTGGGACCTATGGACCAATTCTAATCTTTCTGCCATTTCCATGTGCACTCAGGGAGATTTCTCACCAGGCATTTATGTTTAAACTGAGAGCCTTCTATGTTCTCAGATCAAAACTCTATTGTCGAAATCACCTTAGATTTAAATTTTCTAGCCAGGTATAGCCTTCTTTGAGAAATACAAGGGGTAAATAGAGAAGCAAGTACAGAAACCAACTTAAGTTCCTAGGGGATATCTTCATTTCTTATAAAAAATTGGTTGACTCTATTAGAAGAATATAGTTTATATTATTTTTATTACTAATATTATTATCATTATCATTACTTTAGGGCATCTCTGTTTATTATCTCCCAATTATTAGGACATATAATTAAGGAGTAAATATATCTTTACACATATTCAGAAATCCATCTACTTGTAAATGGCCAACTCACTTAACACAGGAACGAAGACCTACCTAAGGAAGGAAAAGGGATGAGAAATATATTCATGGCCATAAAAACAAGAAAAAAACAAACATTACCCCATACTTACATAGCAGTGATCAGTGCATTCTTAAATAACAAAAAGACACCTCTACTGCAGGATCCAGCTATTAAAAGTAATGAAACAGATAATTAGGTAGGTAGAGGTCATCTCTGAAAAAGTATGCAAGACGTGAATGCTTACAGTCAGCAACAAATGTCAAAAACTATCTGTCTCTGTCTATTTAAGAAATCGCAGACACACACCCAAACACACATACACATCTAGAAAAAAGAACAGAATATTCTACAACAGATTGCTAACAGTAGGGTAGAGAGAATATGTGGTTCTCTATTTTTTAATGTTTCATAACAAACCTATAATACTACTTATATAATCAGAAAATAATAACAACTGTTGATTACTTTGGAAGTGCATTTGTTTTTCTTTCAGCTTGTTTGTACTTTGTGATTACTTTGGAGTCAATATCTATTGCATTTATAGCTCTTTTTTTCAAAAGATACTTTATAAATACCAATATGCTTCAAAAAATTTCTCTCGATCTTTATCCCTAGGAAGTTAAATTTCCTTCTTTCTTATTCCTATTCATTGGTTAATTGGCTGATTTGTGCCCTCTACCATAGATAATGCCTTCTCCATTAGCATATATTAGGAGCCTTTGTATTTCTTGAATAAAAACTCATTCAGTGTCTGTGGAAATATGCTCCTGAGAGGTTCATAGATCTTTTGAGTAGTGAGATTATGGAATCTTGCTGAAATGTTTGTAAGTCTGTTTCTGAGGGCATATGCTATACTCCTACCTGAGCCATAGTACATCATGAAAGCTTGAGGCCTGCATGGATTGTAATGCCATCAATCCCCATCTCCTGGAATTAAGAAAGAACTCTCTGGGAATAAAGGATCTTTGGTGAGGACTCCTCCACTCTCCCCACAACATGCCCTTGTTATCCATTCCCACTCCCCCATATCCTAGATGGAGGGAGAAAATTCATACTTACAAGAATGGACAAATGAAATTTTACATTTCCACACAGAAAAAAAAAAATTTGAATTTGACATTTTGAAGCAAAAAGGATGTATCTGCCCACAGAATTTTATTTGTTAAACCTAAAGATTCAACAAAGAGTGGCTTCCCCTGCACACACACACACAAAATACAGCAGATTCTTATCAGTTGTATGTACAGGGTATGAAATATTTGGACAATCAGAATTTCATGTTATAATTGTTTTCCTTTTCATATAATCGCATAACAGTCCTTCAGATCCACCCTTCATGCCCCATGCATTGTATGTTCTGAACTCTCGTCCAAGTCTATGCTGGTTCCCTCTGCCTACATGGCTCCTTATCCCACTTGGTAACTGATGGGAATACTCCAAACACAGGATAAAATGGTCCCTTTTGTCTTAGAGTATTCCTTGACCCCTGCGTAGAAATAATTGTTTATTCCCCTGTACTTTCATAATATTCTGTGCATACATCTCTTAAAGATTTCTTTGTTGAATAAATTATTTTTGCCTTGTGAATTATAAATTGAGAATTCTGTGTGTGTGGAGACCGACCATGAATCCTCATATTTCAACAACGGCACACACTAGGCACTCAATAAATGTTCACTGAATGAGAACGTCATCAGAGAAGCTGCTCTGAGGAGGGGAGACAAACAGATAGAGTTAATCTTCAATGTGCCGAGGAGGCCAAGAGTCTACCTTCTGCTCCGTCTGCAAACCTTATAGCTTTTCTGAAGCTGCTAAAGAAATTTCAGCCTGGGGAGGGGCAGGATAAAAGAAGTTTGAGCTCAAGTCCATTAAATACTTTTTAATAAGCCCTTACAAGGTATTCGGCATTTTGCTTTGATAGCTGTATAAAGTCAGTCTTCTGACAAATTTCATATTGCCTTTTTTAAAGATAAATTTTAATTATTAAAGTGTCCAGTGAAAGCCTGACAATTTGGAGGGCTGCGAATTAGGGAGTGATGCTGAATGATACAATGTGACAGTAGTGTGCAATAATGGGAAATGTATTCATCTTAGATAAGAAAGGTCACTCCTTCCCGTGCCCCGAGCTCATTTGGAAGTCAAAATGGGCTGCAGGATTTCCTGGGTAGGAGATGTGCCGTATTTGGCTGAATATTGTCCCCGTTGCTGCCAGGCGGAGAAGGGTCTGGGGAGCTGGTGTGGTGTCGTGAATAAAGCATGGCTGGTACGTTCAGAATCCAGCTCTGTTCCTTACACATTGTGTGAGTTTAGCTAAATTTTTTAACCCAAGTCTGAGTAATTTCATCTTTAAGCTTGAGGTGTAATGATACTTACTTTAGAAGTTCGTTGGGAGGATTAGAGAAAGTCAAAGCCACACACGTAAAATTCTTACCATAGTACCAGCCACATACCCAGTAAGCTGGTTATTGAAGCCCCCTTTTTTGTTTGTCTGGCTGTACAAACATAGAATTAAAATTTCTAACTTTTCTGAATTTTGTTTTTCCAGCTCGCCATACACTATGCTATGCTTAGGAAAGATATGATGAAGTGCCCAGCATTTGTACCTGCTTGATGACTGATATGAGTTGAATCTTTAAATAATTTCTGTTGAACTCATTTGAATGAATTCCCATAACCTCTTCACATCCATCTCCTTACTGTGTATTTGTTGGAAACACTTGTGTCCCCTGTTGGTGGTCCTTTGTCATGAGGAACTATCCTTAGACTTTTTGAAATTCTATATTAGATATAGATAATAATTTTTCTACATGATTTTTCTTTAATTTTAATTTATTTGAGTAAACATTGTGGGGAGTGGTAGAAGTAGGAAGATCAAACAAAATAGAAAAAGATTTCTCTAATGGTCTACTTTTATCTAATAATGGTAAAGATAATAATCAATAAGAAAGCTTTAGCTTGGCTTCTCTCCTTTTATCTAGAGAACTCTTTTCCTGGTATAGTATTCTATACTGTGGGTCTTAATAATTGAGAGAATAAATGAAACATCCCCGGTTGAGAGAAAGCGGTGAAGTATCTTAGGACGAGAGAAAGCAAATCAGTCAGCAAATGTTTTCTGTTCAATTGCGACCCCCTTTACCATCTGAGCCAGACTCTAGGGCCTGCTGCAGACCAACTACACTTAAGCCTCTGTTCTAGTTTTCACATTTATAAATAAGGAGATTGAAGTGTGATCTCCAGGAGTTACTTTAAGCCCTTGAACATTCTGTAATCTTACGACTTTAAGTAATGTTGCTATAACTAGAATCCATTGCCATCCTTCTTGATTTAATATCGCCCGTTCTATATTGCAATTTAACGTGTTTGCCGTCTGCACTTACAAAACTCTCGTGCCTTTTGCAGCATGCCCAGCATATATCTAAAGCCCAGAATGTCTGAACAGGTGGGGTCAATGTGCAGGGAGAACCAAGGTGAAGGATGGTGTTCGCAGGGGGAGCCCCTAAGCCTGGAACATGATGAATGGACACGTATGCTCCGGCAAACAGTTGGCATGGTGAGGTTAATCAGCACAAAAACAAGTGATTAGATTAGCTCCTAATGGCACAAATAACAAATTTAAAGTTTCTAAATTTTATAATATATTCTCTTACCTCTTTTAAATTTTAAAATGCCCTTTGAAATGATAGAAAACACAAGTAACAAAGGTTTCAGTGAGCTGGTCCCAACACGGTGGAAGTGGATGGATGGAAGAGAGAAGGCAGGAATGGAGACTGTTCTGAAATTAAATTAATTGGGCTGTAGTAGCAAGTTTGTCAAACACATTATCTATATCACAAAGAAAAATCTTATGCATTCCTTGACACTTTTTGTGAGAGAAGTCCTTTGTGCTAACTTGGGAAACACTGTGCTAGAAGGAATAAAATTTAAACAGATAATACAGGAATAAACTAGGAAGGGCTGCCCAGAGTGAGATGTGAGTACCTGCACACGTGCGTGATTGGGGCAAACAACTACAGGCGCCCATATTTTAGTTGATTGCGTGTCAAGCCCTGGGCTTAAGACTTTCCTTCCACTTATATCTTTTAATCTTTGAGAAACTCTCTGCGTGGTGGGTGCTTTGGAGGCCCTTCTTCATGGTCCAAAGTGTATTTTGTCACTAACTGGTAGTTAGCAGCAGAAAGCCCTGGTTTAAGTTTTCACTGTCATTGCATCGATGCTGTGTTGTCCAAATGGGCCCCTGATCCACCACCAAAGTTCCCTCCAGATGCTGCGATCCCGGAGCAATCCGGCGGCGCCTTGCTGGAGAGTGGCGTTCGGGAGGAGCCTCGCCCCGCAGCCCGGCCATCTAGGAAATTGCCAAACGTACAGCCCCGAGGCCTCCCTGGAGGAGGGGAGAGCGCGGCTCCTCTTCCAGCCAGCGGACTTAGATGGCTGTTTACTGTTTCCCTCAAATGTGAGCGCTGCTGGTGATGCACGTCGCAAATGGAGGTAATATCATTTGAAGTAGTCCCGCTGGAAGCCCAGGAGCAATCTAACTGCATTAACTCTTCCTCTGAGTGGAGGAGGCTGAAGAGGGTGCCCGGCCCGGCTGAGCTGAAATGTGGAAAACAGAGCGAGACACAGGTGCCAGCTGCGCCGGAGAGGTTTCACTTACTGCCTTCAAATAAACGGCACCGGAGTGTCACAGGACTTCTGATATTCTGATTACAAGTCTTGTTAAACGTTGCAAGTGGCGGAACTTTATTTTTGAGGGGCTTCTAATGTTCCCCCCCAAACACACACACACACACCTCTTAGAGCTACGGATGGTGGTTGCTGTACTTACAAGAATACCCTGTACAAACATTTCTGCTGATGACAAGAACTATGGGTTTTCTTTCTGTTGTTTCAAAAGCCACAGTCTACGATTTCTTTTTTTAATGAGTATACCCTATCATTTTGTTTAATTTTCACTTTATACAGACAGCTATATTAGGGTATAATTGACAAACAAAAATTGCATATATTTACAGTATCTAACCCTATTGTGATATATATATTGTGAAATGATTACATCAGACAAATGAATACATCCGGCGTCTCACACAGTCGTCTGTTGTTTTTTCATCTGTGTGGTGGGAACATTTCCAATCTACTTTCCTAGCAGTGTTCAAATATGCAACACGTCATTGTTAACTTCAATCTCCATACTATACAATACATTTCCAGAACTTGTTCATCCTCTCTCGCTGAAACTTTGTGCCCTTTGACCAATATTTCCCCGTTCCCACCCCCATCTCTCGCCAGTCCCTGGAAACCAACTTTCCACTCTCTGATTGTATAGCTCCGCATTTTTAGTCAGGTGAGTGAGATCATTTGGTTATTTGTCTTTCTGTGCTTGGCTTACCTTGCTTATTAGTGAACAAACTAAGCTTTAGTGCCACTGAACACCTTTTGTAACTATTTTATAATAAATAGGGCAGTAAGTATCAGATGGTGGGCGTTGTAATTCAGACATTTCTCCTTCCTGATTTGAAATCTAAAATCTTATTACTCAGCACATTGTCTTTTCACAGCCTCAGTTATGATGTGAGTCGTATTGTTTGCTGGGTATAGTGAGAAATAAGGGTATTTCTTAATATCACTAGTTTATTCAGCACATCTTTACTTAGAATTGTCTTCGAACACAACTGTTACGTTGCACTGACTGGTCCGTATGGTTTCATTCAATCTCATGGCCGCACTACATCCTAGGAGCTACTGCCTTCCACATTTGCAGGATGAGAAAACAGAATATTAGAAAAGCAAGTAACTTGCCCAAAATGTTGGGACCATGAAAAAAAATCCTTTCTTTATTACATTAGGACATTTAACATTTTATTAGTTAGGCAAGAAATGCAAAAACTTTAGCTACACCTCATTGGAATTTTATATGAAATATCCTGTACACTGGTGGATAATCTAATCCAGATAATATGATGAAAGTAAGACATCAGACTATGACCCCCAACTTTTATAAAGGGTATGTGCAGTAGGAGGATAAAATACATACCCAGTAAATGAGTGTGCAAACTAGAATGTGATGAGATGAACTCTGAGGTCTTCCTTCTAAAGTTAAAATTCCAGAACTTTTGACTAGGGTGTTAAGGAAACTTTGTAAAGGTGATAGGACACAAGTAGAAACTTGAGGGACCTTGACTAGGAGATAGGAAAGTAGAAGATTCCAGGACAAAGGACTGGAAAGTAGAAAAGTTGAACATTTAAGGAAAGTATGGCTTAGGTAAAAAATATTCATGAGAAGGTTTAGTATAAAGCAAATAATAATAGCATTGGGGGGGGCAAGGAAATGGATAACATGAAAAACAAGCCAAAGTACTTGTAGGAATTAATGTTCATAGTGGTTTTAGGAAGATTTCTTTAGCAGGCTTGAGTAAGATGGGTTAAGATAGAAGCTTGGGAGAGTTTCTACATGCAAAGAAACCGGCCAGGGAGGTATTGTTATTATACGGCAAGTAGACAGCATAGAGTGGAGGCATAGGAATGGAAAAGAAAATTTAGACATGTGATACCTGTAGGGGCAAGATCAAACTATACTGACAGCATGATATTGGAGTCAAAGATAGAGGTTCTTACCTAGTGCTTAAACCCTACTTGTGCCAGACTTGTGGTCTTAGACAAACTGCTGAACCTCCCTGAGGCTCCATGGAGCAATAGGGTTGAGGGTTAGGCCATATCAGCCAATGAGTGTGACTCTAAGGAGTGACACCTCTAGAGCGTGGCAGATCAGTCAGGTGAGACTAACAGCTAAATAACTGAAGATGTCACCCTACCGGCCATTGGTTTAAAAAGTTGATAAAAACAGTAGCAGTTATTTGCCAAGTGTCAAATGAGGATTATATAGATGTCTCAAAGTTGTGAGTTCTCAGAGGATATGAATACTCATAGGGGACTATGGGTAACACTTAACTGCGTAGACAGGGAAAAATAAAATAGGCGTTTCAGAGGAGGGTGCCAATGTGAGTCAGGTTTAGAGACAAGAACTGTCATTTGCATTTCAAAGAACATGGAAACCTCCTTATTAGATTGAATAGATAAAGCTCCAAAGGGGAGTTGGGGCCCTATTCTAGAGGCGTTTGGATTTGTAGCTTTAGCAAATGAAAATACGAAGATACCCATTTAAGTTTGAATTTCAGATAAATAACAAGTAATTTTTTAGCATAAGTATATCACAAGCAAAATGATCTATTATCCTTCTGAAATTCAAATTTAACCGAGCATCTTGTATTTTTATCTGGTGACTTTATGCTGAATGTCATGGAAAAGCTATTGGACTTGATTAATTTTCAGTGAGAACCATTTGAGTGGTATCTAAGCAATGAAGTGACATGATGTAATAATTTTCAGGATAATATGTTTGGTATACAGGATAGAGGAGGAGAGACCGCTAATGATATACTGCACAACTTTGATAGTCTACTGATAACACAGATGAGAGCTGATGAGAATTCTCCTTCCTCCCATCTTCCCCCAAAGTGTGCCCTTATGCTGCCCAGGTAACCAGTTGTTCCTCATTATGTCACCCACACCTTCTGCAGAAAACTTGGTGACCTAAGCAAGAGACTCTTGAACCCAGCATTTTTCATGTCTTGAGGCTAAAATTTCTCCCTAACATGATTCCTTCTTTCATTCTTTTTTTAAATCTTTGGCAATTACCAGAATGTTGTTAATGTCCCAGTTAAAGGTTAAGTGAAATCGTCACTTCTTGGAGATAAATATAGTTGTCTATTTTCTTTACAAACAAAGGCGTAGAACTTGTAAACTCCAAAGTCAGTTAACTTTCCCAGTCTCCTTTTCTGCTTGACCTTCTCAGTGCATCTCTTCAGAAGGTTCCGTAAGGAGTCCACGGGGTCCACCACCTAAGTTAGGGTGGCCATTTAGGGTGGTGGGTATCTAGTCGGGTTACATTCTGCTGTTGTGTGGCTGAGATCAAAGAGTAGAGTTACTCAGTCTCCCCTCTTTGTCCCTTTTCTGCACCTCCAAGGGGTGGCGTGAATGTGAGAAGCTGGAGGAGTTGGGACCTGAGGGATGAGAAGTGTAGCAGAGGGGCCACAGTGATGATGTTTCCTCAGCCTTGCTTGAGGAAGAGCTGAAATCATACATGAGAAAAGTGCCAAAGACAAGGTGCAGAGCGTAAGGATGCTCACTGAAGACCAAGACTGAGCCGTAATCTGAATGTGGCCCTTCACAGATGCATGCAAGAAACTCAATCCCCACTGTGTATGCCTTTGGGGCAGTGATTGAGTCATGATGGTTCCACCCTCATGAGTAGATTAGAAGGTTGCAGAGAACTAGTTTAGGCTCTTTTGCCCTTCCACTGTCTACCATGTGAGGACACAGTATTTGTCCCCTCTGGGGGACACAGTAGCAATATGTCATCTTGGAAGCAGAGAAGAAGGCCCTCACCAGAAACCAAGCACACCAGGGCCTTGATATGGGACTTCCCATTCTATGGGAACTATGAGAAATAAATGTTTGTTCTTTATAAATTATTTTGTTATACAGCTCAGATGGGCTAAGATAAGCTGTGGGAGTCAGAGTTCACAAATGAGAGGCAAGAAATCGGAGTGGTTCAGAAGCTCTACTTGCCTGAGGCTGTACAGAGCACTCAGTTAGGGGATAGGAATGGCTGACATCTAGCTCAGGTTCCCTCTGCCAAGAAGTCTGTGTCAAAAAGTTGGAGTGGGTCGGCAGTGCCTGTGGCTCAACAGAGTAGAGCGCTGGCCCAATATGCTGGAAGTGGTAGGTTCAAACCCAGGCCTGGCCAAAAGCTGCAAAAGAAAAGGTGGAGGGGGCGGTATTCTATTAGTTTAAGGTGCCCTGTAGGCCAGAAGTGGGATTGGACAAGGTGGAGTCTGAATCCTGGCCTGCAAATGGACCCGATGTTCTGATACTCGACCATCCTGAGCTGGAGCTGCTTCCCCTATGAATGGTATAATAATAACGTCCACTTAGACTCATTTGGAGGGTTAATAGGATTAATGAGCTAAAATATACAAAAATTTGATCACAATCACTGGCACATAGCCACAAATAAATACTAACCACTACCACAAAAACTCTAAAGCCAGCAAAACATGCTGTTTGTACAGAGCCATTTGGAAGTCATTTAAAAGGTCTTGGATGGCAGAGTTTACTTTACAAAGATCAAGGGTTGGCAAACTTTTTCTGTAAAGGAGCAACTAGCAAATATCGAATGCTTGGTGGGCCATAATGTGTCTGTTACATATTCCATCATTTTAAACAACACTTTCAAATGGAAAGAACAGCCACTTTTTTATTGTGGTCAATAAAAAAAAAAACAGGCCAAAGACTAGATTCGCTTCATGGATTATTGTTTTCTTACTCTTGCTGACAATAAAGAACCCAAAGAGAATAATGTATGTGATTTTGACAATTCGGGTTATTGGCTTGGCACCTAAAGCTCAATGGTTAGGGTGCTGGCCACATACACTGGGGCTGGTGGATTCAAATCTGGCTTGCACCTGCTAAACAACACTTGGGCCTGTTGACAACTGCAAAAAAAAAAAAAATAGCTGGGTGTTGTGGTGAGCACCTATACTCCTAGCTAATTGGGAGGCTGAGGCAAGAAAATCACTTAAGCCCAAAGAGTTGGAGGTTGCTGTGAGCTGTGATGCCTCATCACTCTACTGAGGGTGACACAGTGAGACTCTCTCTCAAAAAAAAAAAAAAGAAAGAAAGAAAAGAAAAGAAAATTTGGGTTATTTAATTTTTGCATGGAGCCAGGCAACAAATAAATAGAACTCACCACTTTTGTACCCTGAAACCTTAGACTTATGGTTGATGGGAGTCTAGACTCATAAGTTGTCTGGTGCAAAATTAGGCGCGCAGTCCCAGCACAATGCTCTCCATGGGTTATGTGCTCAATAAATCATTTTGAGGAAAAAGATTGAAATTACTTAAAGTCCTTTGAGCTAGGTTTCTTCATCAGCAAAATGCAGAGAAGAATTTTGTCAGGAATAAATGAAATACTGTATCAAGTGGATTTACTATAGTGCCAGTCCCATAGTGACAATAATATCATCATCATTGTGTTTCTATGTCATCTTTGTGAAAATGTGCTTAAGTATCATTTCAAATTGTCGTATCAATAGTTAGTATTTGATGGGAAAGGAGAAATTAAAAGTTCTAAGGATAGGCTGACAAAAAGTGGGGAAGCACGAATCTAGTCCATCGGGGGTGGGGGGACAGTTTTCTTAGAATGATGGTAATTTATTCCTCTTCAAACCAAACAATGAGACCTTCAGAAAAAGTCCTGGCTTTCCACCTCTGAGGCTGACAGTGAACAAGTATGAGCGAGCATCTGTGACCTTTGTCCTCTTCCAACTTCCCAGGCATAAAGTGATAGATGCTCCTTGGGGAAAGGCACTCTGACAACCCAGGTGGGTATCATTAGCTGCGGATGGATAAGGATGAAGATTACTAATAAAATAGAGACTTCATTAAGGAATGGGATCCACGTAGACATCCTGTGAATCATTTTGTACAATATTTCTTCAATATACTTCTTGTAAAAAATACCATATTTTGCCATGTATAATGCACATTATTTTGCCCAAATTTTTAAGGAAACAATAAAGATGCATGTTATATATGGGTAGTACTAATTCCCATCAATATAAATGTTTTTAATTCTTTTGTGTATTCTTATGCTTTAAAAGTGTAACTCTAAGTTGAAAAATAAGTGCTAAAATTTTTTATAGAAAATTTTATTTTCTATAAAATTCCTTTATAGAAAACAAGTGCCTAAATAGACACGAATAAAAATTTGAATTAAAAATTAAAATAAAGGATTTTTTCCTGAAAGTTTGAGCCGAAAATGTGGGTACGTGTTATACACGTGAGCACATTATACATGGCTAAATACAATAAGTGGCGATTACAAAGCAATAATATTTGAGCTGGCAAACAGCTTACACTTTGAGGAAGGCAACTTTTCACATATTGCAGGATGTGCTACATTGCAAGATAATGGGAAATTTCCAAATAAGAGGCAGTGCTTACAGTCCAAACCTGTCAGTCCACATCTTAACTTACTGGCAAAATTAAACAATTCAACCTAATATAGCTGGTGGCAGAGATTTTTTTGCAAATTGCTTCCAGGTGAATATCCATGAATCTATTATGATACTTTAAGGCACCAAATCTCATAGATAAATGAAAACCAAATTTGAAAACACGTGTATAGTTGGGAAGGTGGATTTCAGATAATTGGGACATATTTATCCTCTATTTTTAAATCGAGGTTCAGAATTCAACTAGAATTACAAGTCGCATCAGATACTTTGAACTTGATACAGTTTTAAATAGGTTCATCTGAACAAAGTGCAGACCATCCTTCATTTCCCAGGTTCAACCAGTCAGCCCCCTGGATTGACTGCTGATGTCTTGATTGGGTATGATTCCCCTTGTCTCATTTCTCTGATGTTGGTAATTAAAAGTTGTCTGGTTTTATTCTCATTTAATGATAAGTGAAAGGCTAATGTCTGCAAGACTTTTCCCAGTCACTTGATGTTTGCAACAGTTGAGAACCTTGGGCTCACCATGAATTTTAAGCTGAAGGTCTTGGTAACTATCAGTACAGGTAGTGGATTGGTCTTGTGCACCTGGGAGCTGACTCAACCTCAAAGCCAATCAGAGAACAGCCTCCACTGGAAATGGATAAATTGGCATAGAAGACCTTCTCCTCTCATCCCAGTTTTGAAAAACAGAACCTTTTTTGAGTAGTTAGAATAAACTATCAATTGCACTTTCCACAGGTCTCTGGGACTAGTGCACATGACTAATTTTACACTGAAAAGAGAAACATATCGAAGAAGCAGGAGACAAAAATGATAGTTAGGCTCTCTCTAGTTTCAGTCTGTTTTGTTCTGGTGCTCAGAGCTTTCCCTTCATTATGGTTTTAATCATCTCGATCAGCATTATTATAATCACAAAATGTCAGCCTAAGAAAACGATCATCTCATCGTCATTATGTTTCAATGTCACCTTTGTCAACTTGTGCTTAGCTATCACTTCAAATTACTGTATTGGTGCTGTAATTAGATATAATTTGTGATATGACCAGCATTCACAGGTGAGTAGCTTTTAAAAAAAATTTCACACCAACCGAAATAGTTTATTATTATAGGTCTTTTCTTCCAGAACCAAGTATGTTTTATGTGTGCTTTCATGTGAGAAATATTTCAAATAAAAATGTAACATTTTAGGAATAAATGACTTAATATTTATGACTTGAATATTATGGCTTGTGTGTGAGTTTAAAGCACTGAAATCTCTATCCCATTCTCTATAATTTTTTTTCTAAGATGCCCTATAGAGGTTTTTAAGGATTGTCCTCATGCAGGCAATTAATGAAATTCAAATGTCTCTTTTTTGCTAGTCAAATGGCTTATTGAAATTGACCATTCTGTAATGATTTCTACTCATTCACTGCACAGAAGCATAGGTTTAAAATATTTTCCATTCTGTTAAGTTTTCTTTTAAACCAAGGTAAGATTAAGGTCTGAGAGAGGAAGAAAAGTGGTGCCAGGGAGAAAAGTTTTTACCTTCTCTTTTTACCCTGGAAGAAGACACCTGTGTTAAAAAGTTGGACCAGTTGCTCAAGCATAAAAGTGATTTATGAAATATGACATCTCTTTAACATTGAGGGAAAAAAATGTTTTCCTTCATTGAGTGCTTTCTTCCATATGCAAAATATTGACACATCCCTATTATATCAAACAAAAGCCTTCATTCACAGAGATAATTTTATAGAGCAGCTGGTATCATGTGATCTTATTAATATTTATGAAATATGATAATAATATGGAAAAAGGGGAACTGGAATACAGCCCTATCTTTCTCTAGACCCTATTCATTTCAGCTTCAAAATGTTTTTTCATTTCACACATCAGACGCTAATTAGCAAATATCTAATTAGTGTTAGAAGATTAATCGCTCATGGGAGTTGTTGAGGCTTTGGGCTTTCATGCATGCAAAAACAGTGCCACTTTAGGTGCATTTGTTAAGGTACAGTAGCTTTAAGTGATACAACTTTTCTTTTTCTTTAAAAAAAAAATACTTAAATTGCAGCAATGGAGTAAATTTCGGCTCAAGTAAAAAGACAGCAAGGAACACACAATAGAAAAGATAAAAATGACAGACACCATTGACAGCCGTGTATTCAATCAAATCACCAAATGTTAGGTAAGGACCCACTCTGTTTTAGGCACTGTAGGAGACTCTGATGAGATTTAGAGAATCCTTAAATGCAGCCCCTTTCAGTTATTAGAGAATTGAGGCAGGATTTTGAAACCCAAGGATTCCAGGACAAATTTGGTCAGACATGTGTGTGTTTTTATACAGCTGTAATCTTAGAACAATTTTTACATTTTCACATGGTATGGGGAAAACATGAACAAAGAATGATATTTCATGACATATGAAAATGAAATGAAATTCAAATTTCAGTATCCATAAAAAAAAAAAGTTTAACTGGCGCATAGCCACGCTCCTTCGTTTACGTTCTGTCTGGGGCTGCTTTCACACTGTAACGGCAGAGTTGAGGAGTTGTAACAGAGACCATATGGCCCACAACGCCTAAAATATTTATTCTCTGGCCCTTTAAAGGAAAAGTGTGCCCACCCCTGAATTAAAACTAAGTATCTTGGGGCAGCGTCTGTGGCTCAAGGAGTAGGGTGCAGGCCCCATATACCAGAGGTGCTGGGTTCAAACCCAGCCCCGGCCAAAAACTGCAAAAACAAAAAAACTAAATATCTTGATATGACAGCTTTCTGGGAAGTCAAGTAGACCAATATCAGGACCATTATTTGTTACCTGTGTGCCTTTGTGAGGAGACTCATTATGTTTAAGCCTCCGTTTAAGTATCTTCATATAACAGAGCATTCTGGGGAGTCAAGTAGACCAATATGAGGACCATTGTTTGTTACCTGTGTGCCTTTGGTGGGAGACTTGTAATGTGTAAGCCTCCATTTGTAATATGGCAATTGTGAATCTTTTTGCAGATAATAAAAACTGAGGCTTTAAAGAATTAAATGGGGGGTCGGCACCTGTAGCTTAGCAGCTATGGCGCCAGCCATACGCTCTGGAGCTGGCAGGTTCGAATCCAGCCGAGAACTGCCAAAAAACAATGACAACTACAACCTCAAAATAGCTGGGTCTTGTGGCAGACACCTGTATTCCCAGCTACTTGGGAGGCTGAGGCAAGAGAATCAATCCCAAGAGTTTGAAGTTGCTGTTAGCTGTGATGCCATGGGACTCTACCAAAGGCTACACAGTGAGACTCTGTCTCAAAAAAAAAAAAAAAGAATTAAATGGAATTGCTTACATTAAGTACCTTGTCTGGTGTTTGACTCATAGCAGTAAAAGTTACTGCCCTGGTCACCATCGTTTTTTAGGTGCATAATAAAGTTAAGTTTCTTTGTGAATTCTCCTATCACCCTCCTAAGCAGGGTTCCTATGTGGCGGCTCTGAGTGGCCCAGAATCGGGCCCAGAGCCACCCATTGCCTGGAAAGGTGGAAAACTGGGTAGATACGCAACTAAAAATGATCTTTCTGGAGATTTGTGCTTCAGATATTGTAGGACTTTGTCCCCATCTTGGCCTCAATTGCCCTTTAACATCAATTCCGTCTACTAATAAAACCTGAAAGAAAGAAGTAACCAGAAAAAATCGATTGTTAATGTGAGTTCCAAAGATGTTGTTCTTATTTTGTTACTCATAAAAATCTCTGTTTACACCAAATTCCTATTTACAATTCATAACTGTCAGATCTTTCATTTAAGTACACACATATTAAATTTATTGACTGTGTCCTACCGAGTTAATGATGGGTGACTCATTAAATGCCACAGGGAGCCTATCTTTCATAAGTAAAATTTGTTGTTTTTATAAAATTTTATTTTAGAGGGTAAGGTGTTTGGGGGTGAGAGGAATTTGGGGTCAATTGAAAACTTTAAAAATTATTTTCCAAGCTGAAAATTCTCCCTGTTTCAGAGCAAGGAGAATTTTCATTGTCACACACACACACTGAGGCGCATACACAGAGCTGTCAGGTTTCAGTGATGTAAATAGTAGGATCGGCTTCTAGAATCAATATATCTGCATGAAATTTGGTCATAATTCAAATTGTTTCATATGTTCTTGAGAAACAAGACTGCAGACTGCTAAAGGGTTTTAAAGTGAGGTTTAAGCTGAAGATATAATGGCTTCCATTTAATCTCTCTGATGGCTGCAAGCAACATTAATACATTTTATCTGAAACAATGTGCATTAGGAAAATAGTTTGAAATTATATTGATTTTACATGACAGATACATAAGTCAACAATTTGAGGAATAGAATCACAGTGACAGGGAGCATATAATCACATACCCTGAGATATAAATCGGAATGGCTTTAGGCCATTGTCGTAGTTGGGGCCGAACGGGAAAAGATGGTGTCTGAAATGTCCACTTCAGTCAATGGTTAATCTATGTTCTCTGCATTCCTACTCAGTCTGGGAGAGGGCTGGGCAGTGGGGAAGTTGTACTCAGGAAAGAGGTGGGGCAAATGTTGTCAGAGCAGGTGGAGGGAACTCGGGCCTGTGACTGGGCAGGCCAGAAGCCCTTGAGCTCTTTCACCTGAATGTTTCTCCAGCATCTTCCAAAGCCAAAAAGAGAAGACAGAAGGAGAGTGATTATAACTAATATAACTACAGATAGAGGGACTCAGTCACAAAGAAGGTTCTTCATGTTGAAGGAAAGTGTTGCCAACTAAGCAGATGGTTGAACACATATTTTTCAAGAGCCTCTCTACATGTGAACGTCATGGAAATTTATAAACATGGTCTGGCCCCCAGGAGCTTACCATCAGTTCCTTCCTTGGTGTGTGCGTGTCTGTACTGAATCAGAATCACCAGGAATGGGGGTGTTATTTAAAAAATACAGATTACTCGGTTGTCTCCCTGTCTGCTTCCATCTGAATTTCTGAGGGATAAAGCCCAGGAATCTGAATGAGAGAGAACTTCTCAAGTGATTCTTAATAAAAATTCAGAAAACTATCGCTGAGTCATCGCCAAGTATGAGAAACACCCTTGGGTGTTTTTTTTTTGCCTAGGTTTTCAGTTGTCTTTACCTGTTCCTATATACATAAAGCCATCTCTCATAAAGTTTTTGTTTTTGTTTTTCCCCAAACAAGACCTGAACTTTTGCCTACGGTTCCATTTACTGGTTTCTTTCTATCAATCTCAAAGGGTTTTTAGAGTGAAAATTTAGAAGATTCTATTAGACCACTAATGAATTAAGAGTCAGCCGTGCAAGTTGACTTGAACAACTTGGTGTCACGCTTATTTCTTGCTATGGACCAAATCACCCCCAAACTCAGGAGCTTGTGGGTCAACCGAGCAGATCTGCTGACTCTCCTGGGATCAGTCACATGACCATACTCATCTTTCAGCTTCAGTGGAGGCCAGTTAGTCTAGAGCTGTGGTTCTCAAAGTGCAGTCACCAGGTCAGCACCATCAGCCTCCCCAGGGACATTGTGAAAAATTCAAGTTCCCAGATGCCATCCCAGAACTACTGAACCAAAAACTTTAGAGCTGAGGCTCAGCAATCTGCTGTAGTAAGGCCTCCAGGGGATTCCAGCGCTCACTCAAGCTTAAGAACTACTGTTTAGGGAACATCAGATAGGAGGACTCCTCTCTGCTCCAGCCCTGATCTTCCTCAAATGGTGCTACCACATGCCAGTGGGGTGAAAACAGAAGATGAGAGACTTTTTGAGGCCCAGGCCAGGAAGTTGTCCAGTGTTGGTTGTGACATTGTATTGGCCAAACCAGATCACAAAGTTAGCCTAAATTCAAAGGGATGGAAATAGATGGTCTCCTATTGAAAGAAACGGCAGCCACATAGCAAATGTGGAAATTTATCAAATGCATTAATGCAGGATTGGGAATAATTGTTGTGGACATCTTGGGGAAAAAGCTACCACACTGAGTAATAGATAATAGACTTATAGCCTTGTTCTCACCAAGATTCCCAGGTATCTTACTCATGGATTTTTCTCTTCAATGTAGAACACAGTGTCTATTGTGTATCAGTTTCACAGGGCAAACATACCAAAGTAACACAAACTAGATGGCTCCAAACAACAGAAATGTATTTTCTCATAGTCATGGAAGATAGAAGTCCAAAATCAAGATGTCATTGGGCCTATGCTCCCTTTGAAATCTGTAAGAGAAAATCCTCCCTTGCCTCTTTCGAGCTTTTGCTGATTTGCCAGCAATTCTTGGTGATTTTCTGGCTTGCAGGTGCCTCCATCTCTGCCTCTCTTGTCACGTGCCGTTCTCCATGTATGGGATGCTCTGTGAGATAACACATCATCTTTCATCATATTGTATTAAGGGGCCATACTAATCCACTCCAACTTTATCTTAATTGAACTATATAATTACATCTGCAATGACCTTATTTTCAAATAAGGTGACTTTCTAAGGTGCAGGGGTCAGGACTTCAATATATGGTTTTGGTAGACACAAGTCAATCCATAACATCTACCTAGGTTTCAACAGTATGGCTGACTATATTTTATAATATTTAAAGTCAAGGAGTAAGTCTGTACTGGATGAAGGGGTAGGTTCTAAGACCTTAATTCATCTCTGAGGTCCCCACGTGGTTGTGTCTACTTGACCCTCTCGTGCAAATAGATACATAAATGTTAGATGGTTTAGTAATCTTCTAGATATGGAGCCCAGGAGAGAGCTGTCAGCATGGAATGTGATTCTTACATATGCTATGATGGAAAAGCCACAGAGGATGGTATGTTCCCGAACGGTGCATTTTAAAGCATCCTATTACATAGCGAGCAAATCAATGGTGCCATTAAACATAATAATACCAGGGGCATGTTTAAAATATCATGTTATAGCTTGGAAATATTGATAGCTACAATGGGGTTTCAATTGTGTAAAGGGATGGTTTTACATCATCTTCCTGGGAACTCCTCAGGAGTACTTTTATTCTTTTATATCTCTTGTGTATGAGACTTAGGCTTTTTGAACATTTAGACCTGTCTATCTCTGCATAGTTTTTATCTAGCTATATTTATATATTCATTCATCATTTGTGCTTTCATTCATCAAATGTGGATTGAGTACTTCCTGGGAGACAGGTACTGGGGAATCAGGAAATAATAAAACTAATCCCTAGTCTCATGGAGCTGATATTCTAGAGGGAGACATAAAATTTTAAAATAAAAATAAATATGCAGGATAAAATACAATTTCAAGCATGAAAATGTGCTATGAAGGAATATGTTTGTAATTAGGGGATAAAATTAACATTTATTCAAATAACTCTAGGTAGCATGTGAAAGTATATTTAATAAAGGTTTGGATTTCTTAAAAATATTGTAGTAGCGTCCCAATGTCTAGTTCACTAGCCCCAACAGTGAGGTAGTCATTGTTCAGTGCCCCTTTTTCTAAAAATTGGAAATATTTTCTAATCGTTGCTATTGAGTTCAAGAATTAAAGTTGTTGTGACTTTTGTCATGGTATGTAAGGAGCATAGGTTTTAGATCCTGGGTTTAAGGTGAGGATTGCTGGAGTGGTTATCTACTATGTCTGAGCATAGTAAATGTCCCCACTAAATGAAGTAATGTCCTTCATTCTTTGGGTGTCTATAGTTACATGACTCTGCCAATCCCAACCTCTGTAGATAAGTGCTCAACACATCCTTGTACACTGTCTAATTTCAGTACAGAAAATTAAGAAATTAGAGAAAGTCAGTTTTGATGGCCTTTTAAAATGGTCACATATAAAAATCATCTTAGGAGGACAGATAAGCCTGAGATTCTCATCTCTAAACTGCTGTCACTCAAGCATCAGCAACACGTTCAGGAGCATAGTCTTATTTTCAAAAAGTTGGAGTATTACAGTTCCCAGATAAAGCAAACAGTCATAGTTAAACATGTGTGACATTCCAATGGCGCATTATACATCAAATGCAATAAAAAGACATTAGCAAAAAAAATTTACACTAAAATCTGATTCACACCTTCACACCAAAAATATTTATGGTTCTCTGCTTTAATGGGTACATGGAAAGTTTGTGAACCTTTATAAAACTCTGTTTAAATACTCTGCACTCAGACTGCCTTTTATGTTCCTAATTTGGACATAATAATCTTAATTATATCTACCGCGCAGGCTGCTAGACAAGGCTCCTTTTCGTGCCCTCCATGAGTAAGTTAGGATCAGACGTGCAGGCCTGAGAGGTCGTAAAGGCCAACACCAGCAGTAACACTGGAAAGGGACAAACTCAGCACTGTCATACAGCGTGTATCGCAGAGTGCAGTCATGATGATTTGCAAATAATAACACTTTTAGAAAATAATTGAATACTTATTGCATAAGAAGGAGCTCTTTTAATGTTCAGAACATTCCCATGAGTTAGGAAATATCACTGGCATTTTACAGATGGGGTACATGAGATGCAGAGGAATTAAATAACTTATTCAAATTCATAGGCTAGAAAGTGGTAAAGCAAAACTTTAAACTTCATTATTCTTCCTCCAGAGTTTATATGCTTAATTTCCACGCTGTGTAGGCTACCTGCTAGAGGGCGTGTTGAGGCTAAGTGATTCATATCTCTTGCTGTAGGACTAACATGAAATGTCTTTTTGTATTTATTTGTGGGATTTTTTTGTGGCGGGGGGCTAATGATTACCAACTAGAACGTGACTTTTTAAAAGTATTCCTACATTACATGAGTCATTATCTGTTGGAATTATCTCCCATGCATGGCAGGATGTGCCTGGGAACCTGAGAATGTGAACTTCATAGTGGTGAAGTTTCAATCTCAGACCTGAAAGGAACTCTTTATAGGAGAAATGGAGCCTGGTGCTTCTGTTAGCTCCTCTCGATGACTAACGCTGTCTTTGCTAACTGCTGAACTGAATATTTAAGTGACAGAAGGTTGCACAGAAGGTAAATATTCTTTGAAATGTAAGCCTAATTTAGGAAGGAACGGGTAGGATTGATCGTGAATGGAAGCCTACATTTGATAGTCTCCTGATTTAGGTGTCCTACAGAGAGACTTTGGCAGGGACTCTGGTTAAAAAAGGGAGGGGACGCTCATCAAGGCAGAAATAATGACAACCGAGCATCAGATATTCTGTGGTCTCTTGGCTATCTTCCACACCCAAAGACTAAACTAGCCTCTCAGTCACTTTTCCATGTGCTATTTTAAATTAATGCTCTTAGGCCATATTTCTGTCCCCTAGCTCACAATTGACACCTCAATCATTATGGCAGCCTCCTCCCCTGGGTACTCTGTGTACAGAGACACCAGTTATGTCACCTTCAAAGGGGCAGTCAAATTCCCTGCACTTGATACATTCCTAACATGTCAATCCACAGTACAGAATCATTCTCACGGAACTTAAACTTGACCAGCATCTGTCTGGCAGCAAGATCTGAATAGGGTTATTTGGTGTACAGGATCCATTAGGGGTGGTGGCATACAAAGGAAAAAAAATGGTTGGGACATCATAAATGCTTTTCAACCAAACTTTAGTTTTCAGAAATATTTTGAAATATTTATCTTAGATTTCTCCCTCCCTTTAATCATAATGAAGATTCATGCCAAAGTACAGGAACTATTTTGGCTATAAATTTCAGACTGTACAATAAATCATCAAGCAGTCAAGGACCTTAGAATTTACACAATTTAACCTTCTCTTTACAGATGTGGAAACTGAGACCTGGAGAGGTCTTATGCCTTGCCCAAGGTTACAGCTAAGTAATTATCGTCTCTTGATATTCCCTACATTTGACAATATGGAGATATCCATTGATCTCTCTTTCTCTTTTCACTTTTAGTTATTTCTATTTTTCTGGTTTATCACATTTCCAACACATTCTTCAATCCTTCTGACAATTTAAGGGACAGGGAAAAAGGTAGAGACAAGAATAGGAGTGAAAATACATAGGTATCTATTAAGATCATTTACATCAAATCAAAAACTTACATTCAATTCATCAAGGCACTTTCCCATAGCAAATCGAGGTATTTTCCCTGATGTAATTATAACACAGGTTAAAGAAATAAGGACTCTGGTCATTCATTGATTCCTGAATTTTATTCCCAGACTTATCATTCCCCAGGATGAGAAGTTGGAGAGAATAGATACATTGGTAAAAACGACTAGAATAATTTTACCCACCTCAGGGATTCAGTGAGTGTTTAATACCATATAAAGGACTTTGAGATAGTCAGATGAAAGGTGCTTTAGAAGGCAGACATGATTACTGGATTAGAATTTCAGAGAGTAAGAAAGGAGTCTTTTGTGTTGACAGATTTTTTCTTATTCTTTTTGCAGTCCTATGGTGGTTTAAATTTTTTTTCTTTTCCCTACCATGTTCTTCAATTTCAGATAATGTCCTTGACTTGGTACTGCTCTCATGAGAAGGAAGGTTGGTGTAAACTCTCTCCCTCTCTTTTGGATTTTTTTTTCGTAATATGCATTTTAGCATCTTTGAATTCACAGGGCTAATTTTTCTCATTTCCCATGGTCGTGATGTTTGTAAAGTAAAATGGAATCACCTGGGGACAGTATTCTACAACTTAGTATTTATTACATGTCACAAAAACACACACACACTCTTCCCTGTATTGAATTGTTTGGAGACCAGACCAATTTTTTTTTCATTCCACAAAGGTTTCCATAATATCATTAATCTCTCTCAGCCCTTAAAGATGGCCTCTTGCCATATTCTGTCAAAAAACAAGATGTAGACCATTTACTTTAAATACCTAAAAATAAAAATGCTGAATCAAATGGTTACACACATATACACACACACATGCACACACACACACACACACACACACACAGAGCTGTCTAAGGTATTTTGCAATTGTAGGAAATCTGTGTGCATTGGGTGGGGGGAGCCATAAACCTTGCAGTTTATTAAGAGTGAAATGTTTTATTGCATTAGTAGCAAAATGTTCTTCGGTATTAAAATAAGTAACACTAATTAATAATCTTGCAGAATTGTACAGCAGCCTTTGAACTACAAGAATAGATTCTTTATCCTTTGTGGTAGAATTCTCCCTTTCCATTCTCCCTCCCTTCATCTTTCCTGCCTTTCTTCTTTTTGCTAGAAGTATCCATCACAATAAGAATTGTGTTATAGACTGCCTGTGATATTTCAGCTCAGCCAATCATAGCAGAGTCATCTTGTAGACTCCACAAAGGAATGAATTTCAACATATCTTTGGTGTGAAAAGATGGAGGGTAACACCAACCCCAAATTTATAAGGGTTGTTTTATTTTATGTCAAAGTATAGTTCCCCTCTTAGTTACTATGGGTATGTGCACCTTACCTGGTATGCTTGAACTTTACAAAGCTTATGAAAATATCTGTGTCCTGAAAATAAAGTGTATTGGCTCCAAAGTGAAAATAAAATTGCAAAATCTAAATTAAGTTTAATTAAATGTCTGTTGAATATCAAACCTAAAATTATATCACATAGTGAATTGCTGTCCAAGTCAGCTATTGTTGCAGTTATATATAAATCAGATACTTCTCTAACTTCTAATATGACATTTATGTATTGACCTAATAAACAGGGGTGGGGCTTTTGAATAATTAGCATCCTGAGCACAACAGGGACATAAATTGTCCCTCTGATTTTTGTTTTCAGATGGCTCAATAATGCCTTCTAAGGTTTGATGTACTTACTTATAAAATGGATTTACAAAAAGAACTTTCTACCAGTTAACCATGGAGGGGGTATTTCATCATACACAGTGAGTTTGTGATGTGTTAGCTATTTTTTCCATGTGAATACATTTCCTTCTGCTTTCTCTACCAACTAAAAAGTCGCTGTAAGCTGCGTCTCGTCCCTTTATATCTCGGTGCATTCACAGACTCCTCCTTCAAAACTATAGCCAGGTGTTAGCATCTTCCCTGAGTAATTTCAGGCATTTTCCTTTGAATGAAAATGGCTCACTTGGAAGGTTGTGAAAGGCAGATCCATGTGGAATTGAGAGGATTTTGTGTTGTGATGTGGCGAGAAAGCTTGCCAGAAATTGCCTGTTTCAGGCTGATGATGCAAAACTAGACATCTGTTAAATTAACATCTACCTAACGTTTTGCCTTCAGTCAAATGCATTTTTTTAAAAAAATTAAATCTCTCCCACTCTCTCCTGCTTTCTTTTTTTCTTCCACTGTCAAAACAATCTGTCACAAGATATTTAATTTCTGTGTAATGGGTTACTTAAAGAAACCAGCATATGGCGCAGTGAATCTACCTAGCTATGGGCTACAGGCAAATGTACACACTGCTGGTTTGCTGTACTGCTGGAGCATATTGTACCCAGCATAGATTTTATTGTGATGCTGGATTCCCTGAGCCAAGTTGATTTACATTATTGCCAGGGTCTCTCACAACGCTTGCTTTTTAGGATCCAAATATAAGTACAAATATTTGTGTTCCACTGAAGTTAGAAATCACTTTCAATTTTGGTTAAGTGGTGGTCATTTATGGTTCTAACAGTTTCAGGGAGGGGAAAGAGTAACATCATTATGCACGCCTCTTTGCAAACCCCTCCTAGGGATTCGTTAATGGCAGCAAGCTGATCTGTGACCTGGCATTATGTTCTGAGGGGACAAATCTTTAACACAGTGACAACACTCAGAACACCATGTGGAACCAGTGCGTCCCGCAGGCCGAAGTGATTTCTACACAACAAATTAACTCCCTGTACAGAGGCGTTGTCTTATTGTTGAGGGAGAAGTTTTGAAAGTCACTGTCACCATGGAGAACAAAGACTAAACATGATCAAAATGGTTTAGGGAAATTGTTTGAGCCATCAGTGAGGTGTGTGTATCTCCTTATGTAGTAATGCCTGTGTATTTATATATGATAAAATGTAAGGTGCCTACTACTTCAAAAAATAGGGTTTACTATGTGCCAAACCCTTTTCCAGGTCTTGAGAATGAAGTGATGAAATAAGAGTGCTGTTCTCAGTGAGCTCACGTTCCCACGAGAAAAGGTCCTATAAACACTCATGAACGAGGCCCAGGGACCGTAGCTCAGCAGTTAGGGCCCCGGCCACCTACACCTAGGCTGGTGGGTCCAAACCCAGCCAAACAACAATGACAAGAGCAACAAAAAATAGCCGGGCTTTGTGGCAGGCACCTGTAGTCCCCGCTACTTGGGAGGCTGAGGCAAGAGGATCCCTTAAGCTGAAGAGTTTGAGGTTGCTGTGAGCTGTGACAACAAGGCACTCTACCAAGGGTGACATAATAAGACTCTGTCTCAAACAAACAAACAAACAAACAAACATGAATGATAATCAACCTGAAGGCAAAATACACGGCTGTCAATGATTTCAGCTACTTCTCTGTCCACTTACTATGTAGCCATCCATTCATCTACCTAGACTTCTGCTCAACAGTAAGCAAAGCACTTAATTGTGTAAGTATATTTCTTTTACAAGAACTAATAAATGAGTGTTACAGATTATTTTCTTTCTCTCTAACAATTAACAAGTCCCTCTACATGAGGATATACATGTAAACATCAATGAAAAATGCATATATGGAGATAGATATGGTGATACATATGCATGTATCTATAAACAGCAAAAAATAAGAATTTTCCATTTATTTAATCTATCCATCCATCCATTAGTTCATTTTTGCCAAGGATTTGTCATAAACTTTATGTTAATTAAAGCTGGGCATGGTGGCTCATGCCTTTAATCTCCACACTTTGAGAGGCCAGTCGTTGGAGACCAGCCTGAGCAATATTGTCAGACTCCAACTTTTTGAAAAAAAAAAAAAATTAGCTACTTGTGGTGGGAGATGCCACTTGGGAGACAGAGATGGAAGGATCTCTCTTGAGTATAGGAGTTGGAGGTTGCAGAGAGCTATGATGATGCCACTGCGCTCCTGCATGCCAGCCTGGGAAACAGGTGAGAGCCTGTTTCTTTGTTTTTTAAAAACATTTTTTTTTTTAAGAGACAGAGTCTCACTTTGTCACCCTTGGTAGAGTGCCGTGGAGTCACAGCTCACAGCAACCTCCAGCTCTTGGGCTTAGGCGATTCTCTTGCCTCAGCCTCCCGAGTAGCTGGGACTACAGGAACCAGGCACAACACCTGGCTATTTTTTTTGTTGCAGTTTGGCTGAGGCCGGGTTCGAACCTGCCACGCCTAGTATATGGGGCCGGCGCCCCACTCGCTGAGCCATAGGCACCACCCAAGAGCCTGTTTCTTTCTTTTTTTTTTTTTTTTTTTTTTTTGTCGGCATCTGAATTTAATCAATGTAATTTGTTCAGCATTTTTTTTTGTAAATACATGTATTTTATTGTTCTTCATTACATTATTTCCCCCATCCCCACCCCTCAGTGGTAAGACATAATTGATTTACAGAAAAGAATACAGAAAACACTAAAGCTCCTGGTAGAGGGAGAGAATTCAAGTGGGGAGAGAGAAG
>CAUYRH010135733.1:0-27910 GCA_963574655.1 Perodicticus potto | reverse complement strand
ATGATGAAATCCCAAAACCAGAGATGTTGGCGTGGATGTGGAGAAAAGGGAACACTTCTACATTGCTGGTGGGAATGCAAACTAATACATCCGCTTTGGAAAGACGTTTGGAGAATACTCAGAGATCTAAAAATAGAATTGCCATTTGATCCTATAATTCCTTTACTTGGTATATACCCAGATGACCAAAAATCACATTACAACAAAGGAAATTGGCATTTTATTCTTATTGATCATCTACATTTTGGAGAACACAGCACTCAACAAACAAACAGCATCCTTGCTCAAATGGTGTGTATTGGGGGAAAAAATAGCTAATAAAATTCCAGATTCATTTTTAAAAACTTGACATTTTTGTTAGTTTGTGCAAGGTTGCCACAGATACATGCAGCATTTCTGTCACTCTTAAACAGATCAAAATCCTTCTCACTCTCAGAGGTATAGGCACCCCAAGATGGGATTCAGGGCATTATAAAACTGTCTGTTGAGAAGTGTTACTGCATCAAATATCCGCAAGAAAGCTAGAAGAGAAAGCATGGTAAGGGGACTGCAGAAGGAGGTGGGCCGTGTGTGGACAGGCACAGGCAGAGCAGCGCGCTGGCGAGTCTGCTGCTGGGCGTTCACCACGCCACGCGCCGCGTGTCTTTCAGAGTGTCTGCTGCTCCTGGAAAGCCCCTGAGCAAAGTGCAGGTTTCACCATTTCTTATATGAGAAAAATGAAGCCTGAGAAACTGGGTAATACACTCAATGTCACATGGGTGAGACATGGCAGTAACTGGCATTGGAGCCAAGTCACCATATCACATTTTTTTTTTTCTGAGACAGAAATTCACTCAGTGCCCTGGGTTGAGAGCTGTGGGGTCACACCTCACAGCAACCTCAAACTCCTGGGGTCGACTGATCCTCTTGCTCAACCTCCCACTAGCTGGGACTATAGGTGCCTGCCACAATGCCCAGCTAGTTTTTTTATTTTTAGTAGAGACAAGGTCTCATTCTTGCTCAGGCTGATCTCAAACTCCTGAGCTCTGGCAATCCACCAGCCTCGGCCTCCCAGTGTACAAGGATTACAGGCATGAGCCATCGTACCCAGCCCATGCTGTCTTTTAATTGGATTTGACATCATGCCCTCCTGACTGGATCAATAGAGTTATTAGGAATAAATGGAAACACCAAAGGGAAGAATAAAATGCAATGCAGAGAAAGAAACACTTAGTTGAAAGAAGTGTTAAAATTAGATCTGTAGAAAAATAAAAGCAAGTTGAAGATTTTTAAGATGAGAGAAGCATTCACTATGCATTTGGGAATACAGCTTGATCCTAAAAAGTGAAAAAAAAATCACTATTTTCTGCTTATTAAATTTCAGGTGTTCTAAATAAGTACACACAACATTTCTGTTACTAAAATTAAGTATGTGAATGTAACTATTTTCTACCTCATTCTTCTTCGGATCACAAAATTGCTTGGTACCTTTCAGCAAGCATGATACTTATTTTTATCCTGTGGCATAAATGAACGCCTTTAGTCTTTAGGCAGTAGGCCATTCTAAATCTCAGGAAAAGCAAACATCTGAACAGGTGGCGAGTCTTCGGATTTCCTCCTGGTGAAGGCTGTGCGCAGGGAAGGAAATTGCATGTTGTGGCTTAATCCTGGTCTCACGCTGCTATTTCTTTTTGTCATGAATTCTATTTCCTATAAACACCATTAGTTGATGGATCAGTGGTTTGCTATTATTAACTAGGTTAGTTATATTTTTTAGTTTCCCTGTCCAAACGTTACTCAGCAGGAGTTTGAACCACACCATATGTCTAGCGTTGCTACATTTTGCCAAAATAATGCAATACAGCAAAGTCCTTCCCTTTTTCCCGGGACAGACATTGAATTTAATTTGTCTCATGACAGGCCTAGGATATGATTTCAACAATGACAAGCTAACCTGCTGTATTTAAAGAATCTTCTTTGAACTCAGGAAATGCATTTTTTAAACTAAATCAAAATACATTTGAAAGTAGGTTTAAAAATCTAACTGACGAATCTCCCTCGTTGTTTTAATATGAGATGTATGTAGTATGTTGGTTAAAAGAGTGAGTCCCGTATCAGTCTGTGACAGAATTCAAAGTCCAGCTCTACATACCACTCAGTATCTGGAGACTGTGAGGTAGTTATTTAATATCTCTGTGCCTCAGTTTTCCCTACTGGAAAAGTGAGATTATGACCATGACTCACTCTTCCTACTGCATATTTTCACGTGTGTCCGTGTTTGTGTGGAAAGTAACTGGATTAACACAGGTGAACCATTTAGAACAGAAATTATGTGTAGTCCGTCATTCCATGCATGATAGCTATTATGTATTCCTGCTTCTACTACTGTTACTAGGTACTTACGGAAGAATATTTATGTGCACCTACTTTGTGCCAACAAACACTAGGCTTATAATGGTGAAAAAATTATAGACAAGGTCCCTGCTACCTTAGAGCTTACCACAGTGGGAGACGAATAATAAATAAGAATTTATAAGCAACTCCTCCCATCGGATAGTCAAACAATACGAAATGCAAGAATTCACACAGAACAATATGATTAAAAGGTAAAGGAGTGCTTCGGCCTGAGTGGTCCAGGATGGCTTCTTCGAGTCCTCTTGCTACTGCGGCTGGAGCCGTGAGCATGCTCCGGCTTCAGAAGAGGCTTGCCTCGGCGTTGTCGCTGTGGCAAAGAGAAGGTCTGGTGGGACACCAGTGAGACTAATGAAATCGCCAATGCCAGCTCCCATCAGCAGGTCCAGAAGCTGATCAAAATGGGCTGATTATCTGCAAGCCCGTGACCGCCCATGCCCGAGCTCGATGCCGGGCAAACACCTTGGCCAGCCGGAAGGGCAGGTGTAGGGGCCGAGCTCCAGCCCCTGCGAGAACGGCTGGGAAGGTAACCCAGGTGACGAGGAGGAGGATCCTGCCTCGCTGCTGAGAAGATACCGTGAATCCAAGAGTACTGACCGCCACATGTGTCACAGACAGTAGGTGAAGGGGACTGTCATCAAAAACGAGCGGATTCTCGTGGAACACGCCCACGAGCTGAAGGCAGACGAGGCCCGCGAGCAGCGGCGGCCGAGCAGCGGCCCGGGGGCGGAGCACGGAAGCGCGCATGCGCGCGAAGAGCGCCCCCGCGCGGAGCCCTGGGTCGGCCTGACTCGGCGGAAGCGGGAGAGAGGGAGAAGCGGCGCGCCCCGGCTCTTGTTTGTGCAGTGGCCTCCATGGCCACGAGTAATCCTTCAAATACGACAAGCCTTTATCCGTTTGCAAAGAAAAAAAAAATTAAACTCAAAGCTTTAGGGATAGAAATCACGTGAAAAAGTAATCCGAGGGAAAAGAGGGCAGGGAACAGTCATGAAACCTTGGACATTAAGGGGAGTTTGAGGGACATAAAGACAGTCGGGGTGGCTGGAGAGAACGGGCGGAGCCGGCCAGAAAGGTTGGCTGGTCGGGCGGAGAGAGTCTGATTCGCTGGACGCGGACTGGCCGCCGTCGCGGAGGACAGACGGGTCGCAGCAATGTCACAGCAAGATTCTCCCGGCCCTGGGTGGAGAACCGACTCCTGGGTTGGAGCAAAGGAAGAAACAGCCCAGTCAGGAGGCTGCCGAGATGGACCACGTGAGAAATGACGGTGGTCTGGTCTGACCACGGTGGGAAGCAGAGGACAGACCCAGGTCAAAGTCTTGGAATTGCTTCGGTGCCCTGCTCTGTCTGACCACCCGGGAGGGACCCCCCTAAGTCCCTGATGGCAGCAAGCACAGTTCATCACGTACTAATTGGACGCCCAGACACGGTGCTGGGTATTGGGAATTGAAACTTACAGTCTTTTTGAGAAAATGGACTTATTTAAAATGGAAAGATACAACGTGATAATGACTTTACTGAGTACCAAGAAATGGGAACAGTACTTACAGGAACTTTGAGGCTTTCCAAAAGAATTCACTGGAGAAATAATGTTTGATTTCAGCTTCGGATGACAGGTTGGAGTTTGGCATGTTGAGTGATGGGCTGAAATGCACTCTGTGCAGAAAATGGAAGAGCATGACTTGAATTATAAGCGTTCATAGGGAATTTAGGGAAAATTACATCAACTGGTGTGACTGGAATACAGCAAATGGATGAGACTGAGAATTATGAAGGGAGGATGAGAGTGATGGGCTTTCTTTTGCAGGAAAGAGAGTACTGGGCTACTGGCAAACAAATACAAGATATAATAATTTCAAACATTTGAAAACATTCAGAATTCAATATGAAGAAAGAGCTCACCAGATAAATAACCAAAAGCAACATATCTTAATTTTAATTCTGATAAGGATTGACCACAAGACTAACTCTGATTGACTGAATCACTCCTCTATAAGAACAAGATAAAACCAATAATCTCTCTGTAGGGCATGAGAAGTAACCAGCTAATCTGAGCAGAGAAATTTTGTACTTTATGAATCAGGTTAACTGCTCACTGTATAAACGTTTATTCATTCATTTCTTTTAGCAAATAGCATCAGCATGGAGGTAGTACTTTAGTGTATTTATTCAATGGTAACAACACTACTATTCACATTAGTCAAATTTATCTAACACCACAATTGTGAAAGCACTTTACAAAAAAATATGCACAAATATATACATTGCTATGAAAATGACAAAGGACTAATATTTGCTTTACATGAATTTACAAAAATTGATAAGAAAAACATTAACACACGTATCAGCAAACAAGCAAAGAGCTTGAATAGACAATTCAGAAGAAAGAAGAAGAAACGGCTAAAACGTTATGTAATGCAATGTATATAGATATACTGTGTATATACTATATATATATTTATATGTTTATGTTCACTTTTATTTAAAGGTATATAAATTAAATGTGACTTATATTGTTTATCAGATTAACTTATTAGCAAGCAATTTGGCAATATGCATAAAGATCCTTAAAAAGTTTATATATTGGTAGGTAATTCTGAGAATTGATCCTGAGGAAATAAACCTAAATGGGATAATATCTGTAGCTATGAAAACAGTTGAAATTTCTAAGTATAGGGAAATGTTTTGAGAATCAGAGGTAAAGTCACTTCATGTAATATCATACAGATTTTGAAATATGATTTATGAAAATTACATAATAACATGGGAAATGCTTCCAAAATAACATAAAATAAAAGGTCAGAGGAAAAAGTGTGTTTACAATATGTTTAAAATATATGAAATACCTTAGGCAGAGAGAAAGGGAGTGAAATGAAAGAAAGACAATTACTCTGTGAGTCTAAATGAAGGGAAATGGATCTTTTATTTTTTTTCCTGAATGTTTCATATTTTCTTGAAGCAGCAAGTAAATTCATATCATTTCATCTAAAATTTTACAATTTTCCTATTAGATGACATTTTAATTCTATTTTAAATTTGTAGGACTTTAATACTGGAATTTTTTTTTTAACTTATTCAAGCACAGTGTTAGACTATGTGCTTTAACTTGTTCAAGCACAGTGACTAATAATGGAAATAACCTGGTCCCTGCTTTTGAGCAGAAGTGAGATTCAGGCATGGTCAGAGGCATCTGAGTCACAGACATCGGGGATGAGGGTATCACTGTATTGCCCACAGTAGCCTTGAACTTCGGGGCCCAAGGATGCTCCTGCCTCAGTCTCCCACGTAACATGGAATATGGGTGCACACTACCACTTCCAGCTTCCATACATTTGTCTTAAGGATTTCCAGGGTAGAGCCAGGTTGGGTCGTGTAGACCTGGTACTCCCAGCTACTGATCAGGTTGAAGTGAGAGGATGCCCTGATCCTGATATTATAGGACAGCCTGGGTAACAGACTGAGGCCCCACCTCTTAAAAAAAAAAGAAAAAAGTTTGCCAGGTTGATAATCTGACTTTCTTAAACTTGGCCCAATAAACTCTTCACTTCCCTAATTAAGTCTGAATAAAATTCTCTATCATATAATTTAAATTCAGTTCTCCTAATACTGTCTTCCTAAGAGATGATAAATAGCTGATCATCATTCTTTATATAATAACGCAGTTCATATAAAAAGTAGAATAGCGCTCCATATGGTGTTCCTCAAATAACCTGCCCATGCTATCCATGCTGAGAGACATTTTCAGAGTTAATAAAAGGACTTTGTCTTACAATTGTAGATTGTTGCTCATCATGAAATTCATGATATATTCACAAAAATTGCCTTCACTGTTGAATTCCCACATATCCAGCTGGTCTTCACCGAGGACTTTGTTTGCTCTCTCTGATGAATTGTTTTTCTTTTTTCTGCATATTTATGCCTAACAAATTTTTCACTGCCTGTTTCAGGCTACGTTTTCTGTATCATCAAAGCTTTAGGCTTAAATTGTATTTTTCTCAGTTAAATGTTGTTTCAACACTTACTAGGAAGGTTCTATCTTTTCAGATTGCTAATTGTTAGGTGATATGGTACTAAATCTGAAGCTTATCATGCCAGCATTAATGACATCTCTATCTTCTTGGTGACCTGTCGAACCATCTACTTGTTATAGTAGCAGGTAAAATGGGTTGCTGTAGTGAGTTTGTCATTACATTTGTCATAAGATTAGTCAGGCTCTTTATGGAAATAATTTTCCCTAATTTGTCTCTATTTGAATAGTATATTTTTCACTATGTATTTTAGTGATCTAACTTAAAGGATTAATGCTAGAAATTTCCAGATGAAATGTGTAGTTTTTATTTATTTTCAATTGAAATGATTTAAGTTACAAAAATCAATATGTTCATTGTAAAAAGTTAAACTATAACAAACAATTCAGAAATTAGAAGTGAAATTCTCCCTCTTTTCCCATCATGTTATTCCCTTCATTCTAGCTTGTATGGAGGTTGTTCTGTATGTTTGTAAATGTTATACCAAACATTTTCTTGCATATACAACTATATAGTATATTATTGCTTATATAACTTTTATGCAATATCTTTATATATTATTTGTACTCAAATGATATCATAGAATAATATTCTACATACTTTCTTTTCACTTAAAAAGCATCATTTTCACATCAGTCATTTTCATAGTAGATCTTTCTTATTGTTTTTCACAGCTCCATCCTTTGTGTGGATTATTTTACTAATTATTTTAACATTGAATTATTTTACTAACTTTAAAGGGTTAGTCCGTGTTGTTGAGCTGCAATACAGCTGAATCCATGCTGGGTGTGAAGGGTATAGTGATGAACAAGACAGACCAGGTCTCTGTCCTCAAAGTGCTCAGATTTTTGTGCCCTTAAGGATGACATTTATTTTGCTTTAGTTTGTCATTATTACTATTAAGAATTTACTTTATTCCATTTACATTTATTGATTTCATGAAGGTGTTTGGTCATCTTATTCTGATGTCCTAGAAGGCTGTTTTCCATAATTTCATGCTTCCATCCTCATCTACTTTTAGCTAAATTGAATATATTCTTTTTTGCACTTCTTGTGACATTGAAAATTGAGAAAAGTGCTATGTTTATATTTTCTTTTACCCCTTAATCTTAGTGTTTTATGTGATTATAACATCAATAATTATAACATTTGCATTCTGTCCTGTAGCCAAAATTTTCCTGTTTATTAAGATCTAGATTTTTATTATATTGATTTAGAATTAGCATTCAACCTTTATGTAGAACACATTATTTTGATTTATCACTCGACTGGAGATTTCTAACATTTATATATACACATATGATATATAACTTTTTCTTAAAAATCCAATACCTTTCATATGTCCTCAAATGTTCAAACATTCATTTCTTTTTATTTGTCTATATATGTAACTGAAAATCTTGGCCGAGGATACAATTTAGGGTCATATATTTTTACCTGCTAGAATTCTGGTATTTCTTCACCATATATTGGTCATTGGAAGGTGATGTATAAATGCCTAAGGTTGTCTGAAATGCTCCTAATTTGCTTTTCTGACACCACACTGGGCCCCGCAGAGGTCAGAGGCTGAGGAGCTCCCTGACTAGGGGGCAGTTGAGCCCAGAATTAGTCATCTGGTTCATAGCCATAGTTGTAATCCAGTGGTTTTGAATAGAAAATTCTCCTTTTGTCCTAAGGTCCAATAACTTCACTAGTATTTTCAGTCTTAATATTCTACATAATTTCTTAGTAATTATAATGTGAATCTTTAACCTTTTAAATCATCGCACAAGAAATATTTCTTTTGTTAAATCTTTGAACTTTCACAGAAGTGCCAAAGAAGATGAAATATTTGGGAGTTTACCTAACAAAGGATGTGAAAGATCTCTATAAAGAGAACTATGAAACTCTAAGAAAAGAAATAGCTGAAGATGTGAACAAATGGAAAAACATACCATGCTCATGGCTGGGAAGAATCAGCATTGTTAAACTGTCCATACTACCCAAAGCAATATATAATTTTAAAGCAATTTCTATTAAAGCTCCACTGTCATACTTTAAAGATCTCGAAAAAGTAATACTTCATTTTATATGGAATCAGAAAAAACCTTGAATAGCTAAGACATTACTCAGAAATAAAAACAAAGCAGGAGGAATTACGCTACCAGACCTCAGACTGTACTATAAATCGACAGTGATCAAAACAGCATGGTACTGGCACAAAAACAGAGAGGTAGATGTATGGAACAGAATAGAACCAAGAGATGAACCCAGCTACTTACCGTTACTTGATCTTTGACAAGCCAATTAAACACATTCAGTGGGGAAAATATTCCCTATTTAACAAATGGTGCTGGGTGAACTGGCTGGTGACCTGTAGAAGACTGAAACTGGACCCACACCTTTCACCATTAACTAAGATAGAATCTCACTGGATTAAAGGTTTAAACTTAAGACATGAAACTATAAAAATGCTAGAAGAACATGCAGGGAAAACTCTTGAAGAAATTGGCCCAGGCAAATATTTTATGAGGAGGACCCCTGGGCAATTGAAGCAGCATCAAAAATACACTCCTGGGACCTGATCAAACTAAAAAGCTTCTGCACGGCCAAGAACACAGTAAATAAAGCAAGCAGACTTCCCTCAGAACTGCAGAACCTTTTCTCCGACAAAGGTTTAATAACCAGAAGCCAAACCAGAGAACTCAAACGTATTAGCAAGAAAAGAATAAGTGATCCCATCTCAGGGTGGCAAGGGACTTGAAGAGAAACTTCTCTGAAGAAGACAGGTGCATGACTTACAGACACATGAAAAAATTGCTCATCATCCTTAATCATCAGAGAAATGCAAATCAAAACTACTTTGAGATATCATCTAACACTAGTAATATTAGCCCACATCACAAAATCTGAAAACCAGAGATGTTGGCATGCATGTGGAGAAAAGGGAACACTTCTACATTGCTGGTGGGAAAGAAAACTAATATGTTCCTTTTGGAAAGATGTTTGGAGGACACTTAGAGATCTAAAAATAGACCTACCATTTGATCCTACAATTCCTCTACTAGGTATATATCCAGAAGACCAAAAATCACATTATAACAAAGATATATGTACCAGAATGTTTATTGCAGCCCAATTCATAATTGCTAAGTCATGGAAGAAGCCCAAGTGCCCATTGACCCATAAATGGATAAACAAATTGTGGTATATGTACACTATGGAATATTGTGCAGCCTTGAAGAAAGATGGAGACTTTACCTCTTACATGTTCACATGGATGGAGCTAGAACATATTCTTCTTAGCAAAGTATCTCAAGAATGGAAGAAAAAGTATCCAATGTACTCAGTCTTACTATGAAACCAATTTATAGCTTTCTTGTGAAAGCTATAACTCAATTATAGCCCAAGAAGAAGGGAAAGGAGAAGGGGAGAAGAAGGGGGAGTTTGGGTGGAGGGACAGTAATTGGTGGGACCACACCTATAGTGCATTTTACAAGGGTATATGTGAAATTTACTAGGTGTAGAATATAAATGTCTTAACACAATAACTGAGAAAATGCTGTGAAGGCTATGTTAACCAGTTTGATGAGAACATTTCAAAATGTATATAAAACCAGCACATTGTACCCCATGATTGCATTAATTTACACAGTTATGATTTATTAAAAAAAATCTTTGAACTTTTTCCTGTTTCATCTATTTTTTTCCAGAACATTAGTTTTGAACATTTAATCACTTTTTGCACTTTTTGTTTTCTGTATTGTTTTCTCTCTAGTGAGATTGTATTTTTATCCTTTTATTTTTGTTTCTGTGTAATTAGCTTTCTAAGCTTGCCCTTTTTGACTCTTGCTGACTTAGCACTATATTTCTATTCTTCTTTCTTTCAAATGTAGTTTTTCTCTGAAAAATGGCTACACTGATATTTTTAATTTTTTTCCGTGATATTGGTGAGTTCATGTTTCATCTTTGTTACCTTTAATGCCCTTTTTATCTTGTTAACATCTTTCTTAAATTCTTTATCTAGATTCTGTGTTTCCATGCTTAATAAAAACAGCAAATGAGATGTTTTCCAAAAAAGATCTCTTGATGTAAATTTACTTCTGCTTATTGGGAGCAATTCTTTTCTAAAATGTAGTATTTATCTGATCCTTTGCTCGCCCTTCTTTTCCCCATTTCTCTCTCTCTCCCCCCCCCCCGTCTCTCTTTTTCCTTTATTCTCTCTTTGACTGAGAAGATTACTCATGAAGTTGATTAGGTTTATTGCCATTGGACATTTAGATCGCATGATTTTTAGTTTGTAATTTAGAGCCTGCCTATCTCTGCTCTGGTGAACTGGTCAGCAGCTACAAGGAAGGATGGTCCCCTCTCTCTGCCCTCCTGACTCCATTTGGGACGGTTTCTTGGGTTTAGGAGATTTAATGGGAAAAAACAAAGATGGCCAACATGCATTATCCATCTCCAGTTCAGCTTCTGTTCTGGGAAATGGAAGTTAATCCTACTCTTTTTCACCCTAGGCAAAAGATCATTGGTTAGACCCTTTTTCAGTTACTTTGAACAAATCTGGATCTTGATAAAGTTGTAGAGAGATGAACTGTCCTCTATTTCTTCTCTCATTTTATACCAATCCTATTGTGTTTTGCCATAGTCTCATTAATTTACCTTGTGAGATTGTCATAGTTTTCTAATTTCATTACAATTGCAATTTTATCTTTTTATCTTTTTATCTTTTTTATCTTTTTTAAATTATTTTTATCAAATGGTCGAGTCACAATACAGGAATTAAATATTTCTTCTTATATTTTATTAAAAAATGTCTATCAGTATGCTTTAAAGTAATCAAAGTATGTATTTGTATTAGAAAAGATTTATATTGATTAGAAAGAACCACTTTTCAGCACTATCAGTGTTCAGTTCTTAGGTAAAGGGTTTTCACTTCTGAGGGTTAAATATATTTATACTGAAGACATCAAAATTAGAATTCCGAAATATATTCTAATTTTGGGTTTTTGCCACTTACCAGCTGTGATTCTTCTTTTTAGTCATTATGTTTTTCTTAGTGTTAAGGGGATAAGACTTCCTCATGGGGAAATTTGGTACAAATAAAACAGAATATGACACATGAAATTTTGGCATGCTACCAATTTCAGTGCAAGTGTAAGGTAGGTCAGCATTTACTTTTTATACATGGAAAAAATTTTCATTTTTACACATGGAAAGGATCCTCAAGGCATGGCTTATAAAGGATCGTAATAGATTTTGTTTTTTGTCTCAGCCATCTCCAGATGAGTGGATTTACTTATTTATCTTATACTGAGTTTGATAGTGATCAAAGACATTCCTATCAGCATGCAAGGACTTGCAGTTAACTCCCTTTTAACCTCATCTTTCCCCGTGTTTGCTAAAAGGCACAATGAGCCCACCAATTCTGTTATTGAGTATTTTCAAAGCAGTGATGGGGAATGGTGAGAACTGAAGTAGGGTTGTGGAGTTTATACCAGAAGGAACCCATATTTACTTGCAAGGAAAGATACTGGAGTAATAAAGGGGGTGGCAGGGACTTTATTTTGAGGAAGAGTCTTGAGGGAGGGTGAGCATGAGAAAGGAAAAGAGAGGCCAAGTTAGAGAGAGAAAAGGCACTTTCAAGTATGTTTTTGTTAGAGCCTGGAATTCTTTTAATATTCCCAAAGGACGCAAGTAAGTATTAGAACTATTTTAATTACTTTGGGGAAAGGGGCTGCACTTATTTGTGACACTGATACATAGAATCTACATGGGCTGCCTCCATTCCCCTCCCATCTGCTCAGCCCTTGTCCATCCTGTGCTGTGCCCTGGGAGACTGACTTTGGCCTTTGACCAAAGGAGACCATTATCAAGCCACTAGCAGGAGAGAGGAGAATGGGATTGGGGACTTGTCTCTTATACTGTTTTCTTTTATTGAGACAGAGTCTCACTATGTCACCCTCTGTAGAGTGCTGTGGTATTGCAGCTCATAGCAACCTCAAACTCTTGGGCTTAAGCAATTCTCTTGCCTCAGCCTCCCAAGTAGCTGGGACTACAGGCGCCCGCCACAACGTGGGGCTATTTTTTGTTGTAATTGTCATTGTTGTTTGTTTGGCAGGCCCGGGCTGGATTCGAACCCACCAGCTTCAGTGTATGTGGCTGGCTCCCTAGCCGCTGAGCAACAAGCACCGAGCCTCTTACACTGTTTTCTTGAAAGTCACTGTGGGCCAACTTTGTCCCTGGACTTTGGGCCACAGTTCCCACGAGGGGTCTCCTATGGCTCCGGATTTCCATGACCACATGTCTTTTTTTGGCTCAGATGATGTTAGTATCCCCTGCCCTACTCCCATTTTTAGCACTTGAGGCTTCTGTACAACCTGTACAGACTCTTATAAACATCCCTTCATAAATTTGTTTCTCAAATTACCCAATTTAAGTATGTTGTTTTCTGCTGGAACCCTGAATGACACAGGACCACACGAGTCCCTTGGACTTATCTGGTTTATAGAAATATTTTTACAGTGTTTGGAATTCTCCTAGAAAAAAACAACACAGATGTCCTCATGGCCATAGAGCTCAATTAATTGAAGTGGGCAGAAGATTTATTTTTGGCCAGTTTTCATGCTTTAAGTGGAGGCCTACTGAGTTAGAGAACTGGAAATAAGCCTTGTTACTATTAATTTTAGGGAGAGGGAGGGAGTAACACAGACCTTTCTTGAGCATCAATTTTGTGTTAATATTAGTGTCATGATATCATTATCCTACATAATCCTAGTAGGAATCTTGTAAGAAAGGTATATGTTTCTTCATTTTATAGATGAGTATCATGAAGGTTAGATAGTCTTAAAAAGTGGCAGAGCTATAATATGAACTCTTTTGATTTCAATTCACCCAAATTTGTTCCCCCAATTACCTGTACCTCAAAAGTACATAAGAACTCTTTTAAAAATACAGATTGCTAGGACTATGCCAGATCTGCTGGGAAAAAACCTCCAAGGGTATAGCTTTCAAATAGGTTCATAAACCTTCACCCAACCTTCCATGCCCAGTAGGTGATTCTGCTATGCAGCTGGTTTGGAAAGACTGAGTTAAAGTTTCCAGTTGGTTTTACTGGTAAATGACAATGAACTTTTCCCCTCATTGTTTTAAATTTAGCCTTCACATCACCTTAAACAGATCCATATCCTGGTGAGTGAATGATTTCATAAACGTATTTATTCTGATTTTCCCTCTAGGTCACTTTTAAAGAATACTCTAAATTTTAGCAACTATTCATGAATTTAAGGCAATATAGGTTTATGTCCTGGAATACTATATTAAAAATATTTTTATCTTTACTAATATTTATTATTGAAAACATGAATATTGTTTCAGATTCTATGGAAATACATTGAGTCTAACTTTTTTTTGGTTTGTTTTTGTTTTGAGACAGAGTCTCACTCTGTTATCCTGGGGTTGAGTGCCATTGCATCACAGCTCACAGCAACCTCAAACTCTTGGGCTCAAGAGATCCTCTTGCCTCTGTTTCTTGAGTAGCTGGGACTACAGGCACCTGCCACAACACCTAGCTAGTTTTTTAGAGATGGAGTCTCGTTCTTGCTCAGGCTGGTTCCTAACTCCTGAGCTCAAGTAACCCACCAGCCTTGGCCTTGCAGAGTGTTAAGATTATAGGTGTGAGCCACTGTGCCCGGTCCTGAGTCTAACTAATTAATACTGATAAAGTAAAAAAGCTATTAGGCATGTGCTTTTATAAAAGTTGGCATAAAATGATAATATTGATATTCAATAACCACATAATCTCCCTCTCTAATCTTTTTGAACAGTAGATATCGTCTCTATTGTGAATGCTTTTCTTACACGTTAGGAGTGAGGAAGAAAACGTGATATTATACACACGCTTAGAGCTGGGGACTAAACTTCAGTATGTTCGTCACATTAGGATAGCATGTAATTCTTCACTGCTCAAAGCTCCATTTCCCCATCTCTAAAATGAGGTAAAGCCACCTTACTTGGCCTCAAAGGAATTTCTATCAAATCTACTGTTTAAAAATAAATCACAGATACCTAAGATTATACAAAAGCATCAGAAAAATAAAGGTGGGGGAAAACTACTTGGGGACTGATAAAAAGTCCCAATATCTATGAAACAGTGTTATTTCATCAACTGTTGAATATCCAGTGCCTAACAGAATGCTTACCTGTTTGTGGTGCTAAACTTTGGCTTTCCTTGGCTATATCGGATCATTATTATCTAATTTAACAAGTGAGTATATGGGACTTTCTGGCAACTATGAATACATTAAAAAATAAAAACTGTCAATATAATCGCCCCTGCTGAGAATTTTAGAAAGACTACTTAAAATTAACAATTGCCCATCCAGAAATAGCAGGGCTGAAGGGATTTCGGTGATAGGAATTATAGGACCATTTTTTTCTTTATAAAACTCCTCAGAGGGACAGAGTGAACATGAAGTACAAAGTGAAAAAAATTTTTTTTTGGAGGGTTTGATTGCTTGAAAGGGTGGTTCAAGGTGTAGTAGGTAGAAAATAATGATTCCAAATTTTTGTTTCCATTGTACGTAGTAAACGATTACTTCTGAAAAGCTTTAGAGTACTTAACTATTTTGTCTTAAGCTCTTAAAATGTTTATTTTTAAATGTAAAGAAGTTAAGAGTGTTTTATGGTGAGCATTCAGAATATTAAAAAACAGTGCACGTGTTTCTTGCACTGTCCATGAAGAAACATTTTTCACAATGTGCTACGGGAGATGAGCAGCTGCCTTAAACGTTCGCATCTACCTGCCCCGTGGGGTGGGTCCACCCAGGCCTCTGCCGCAGCTAATGCTGCACTCACCAGCCAACTGCTTCCAGGAATCTAGTCTCCGAACACCAGGCGACGGACACCATTCCTCCATGACTTCCGACACTGTCATTAACGAAGTCATCCACCCATCCACGCACCACTGTGGACGATCACACCAAAGAGGCCATGGCCTAAGGCTCCCACGTAACTCCAGTTCAACAAAACCTGCTAGTTACTCTCTATTTTTTAAGGTAATGATCCTTACATTTGAAATTCAATAGGAAAAATCATTTTGTCTTTAAAGCAATATGAAAATCTTTGAAAACAGATGAAGGTTAATTTGAATTCTAGGAATATGCTTTCCAATTTCCTTATGTGTGATGTATTTTTACAGAAGATATTGGATGTTCAAAGCTGATAGCCACCCTTGTTAAGAAGGAACAGTTTAGTTATTATTTTTGAGGCCTGCTGTCATCTCTCCTTCCCCATTTTGGGGAAAGAGAGGGTAGTATAACGGGTTATTTTGGAATATGCAAGACATGTGCTGATGAGCTATAATTACATGGTGACATCTTGGGAACTGCTATTTGGATGCTGTTTCCAGCTAATTTATAATTCTTTAAAGATGCTATATTCACATTGGTTTTCATTTACTTTCATTTCTTTAAAACTGGGAGCACCACTACTTTAAGTATCTCAAAGATTTTTCTCCACAACCTGTGGCCAAAATGAATTAAAACTCATTGTAACAGGCAGGACACTAAAGGTAAAGCCCCAACTCCGTAATTGCTTCTTGCAAACATGTTGCTTTCTTTTGGTGCTTCATTTTGTCCTGTTATAAGACAGTGAGAAGGATCTTACTAAGGATCCCATGGCCCGTTGGCCCTTTACTGGGGGCCGATCTAAAATAAAATTACATCAACTTGTTTAGATGAAAGAATCGAAGGCATTGATTTTTCAGATCTGTGAGTTTCTCCTATGGGCAAAGTCTCTGCCCTAGAGTAGCTGACAATTTGGCGGGGAGAATGGGAAAAGAGGCAGTTATCACAAGAGTGGGTGCAATGGGAGCTCCCTGGGGTGGGGGACCTCATCTTTCTTGAGTTAGGAAATGCCCTCTGGGGAAGTAACTTCTCGGCTGAGATACCTGGTACCATTCAGAGAAGGGCACCGAAGGCCACTTTAAGCAGTGGGAACAACATTCCTCACGACAAGGAGCAGGGAGAGAACGGGTTAACTTGGGGTGCTGCAAAGTGCTGCGAAGGGCCAATCCAGCCCCTTTCAGAATGTCTGAAAATACAACCAGTTATTTTCCTTTCAGTTCTGATGCCCATTTTGCTTCTTGGCATCTTTCAGAGCAGTGAACAGCAGTCAGTGTGACTGAGGGAAGGTTGTATCTTTACTCACCCTATTAGTATGTTGGAGTGACGTGGAGAAGAGACTCAGCTGCGGGTTTGCAGAGAAAATCAAAATGCAGCCCTTGCTAACACTCCCTGTGGAACTCTCATGGAAGCCGGGCACAGAAAAACTGGGAGAGCCTGGCAAATGGAAACCCTGCCCACCAGTGCTCAGAGGGTAGCTCTCTGCTCTGAACCCTGCCCCCAGGACCTGTAGGATAGCTCTCTGCTCTGGGCGTGCCCTCCAGGACCTATAGGTAGCTCTCTGCTCTGAACCCTGCCCTCCAGTGCCTGTAGGTAGCTCTCTGCTCTGAACCCTGCCCTCCAGTGTCTGTAGGTAGCTCTCTGCTCTGAACCCTGCCCTCCAGTGCCTGTAGGTAGCTCTCTGCTCTGAACCCTGCCCTCCAGTGTCTGTAGGTAGCTCTCTGCTCTGAACCCTGCCCTCTAGGACCTGTAGGTAGCTCTCTGCTCTGGGCCCTGCCCTCCAGGACCTGTAGGGTAGCTGTCTGCTCTGAACCCTGCCCTCTAGGACCTGTAGGGTAGCTGTCTACTCTGAACCCTGCCCTCTAGGACCTGTAGGGTAGCTCTCCACTCTGGGTCCTGCCCTCCAGGACCTGTAGGGTAGCTCTCCGCTCTGGGTCCTGCCCTCCAGGACCTGTAGGGTAGCTCTCTGTTCTGAACCCTGCCCTCCAGGACCTGTAGGTAGCTCTCTGCTCTGGGCCCTGCCCTCCGGGACCTGTAGGGTAGCTCTCTCCTCTGAACCCTGCCCCCAGGACCGGGTAGCTCTCTCCTCTGAACCCTGCCCTCCAGGACCTGTAGGTAGCTCTCCGCTCTGGGTCCTACCCTCCAGGACATATAGGGTAGCTCTCTGCTCTGAACCCTGCCCCCATGACCTGTAGGGTAGCTCTCTGCTCTGGGCCCTGCCCTCCAGGACCTGTAGGGTAGCTCTCTGCTCTGAACCCTGCCCTCTAGGACCTGTAGGTAGCTCTCTGCTCTGGACCATGCCCTCTAGGACCTGTAGGGTAGCACTCTGCTCTGGGCCCTGCCCTCCAGGACCTGTAGGGTAGCTCTCTGCTCTGAACCCTGCCCCCATGACCTGTAGGGTAGCTCTCTGCTCTGAACCCTGCCCTCTAGGACCTGTAGGGTAGCTCTCTCTGCTCTGGGCCCTGCCCTCCAGTACCTGTAGGGTAGCACTCTGCTCTGGGCCCTGCTCTCTAGGACCTGTAGGTAGCTCTCTCTGCTCTGGGCCCTGCCCTCCAGTGCCCAGAGGGTAGCACTCTGCTCTGGGTGGCATTTAATCTTCAACCTTCATTTGATATTGAAACAAACTTTCTGTTTTTCAGAAAGAGTGGTTGAGTTTCCAAGATCAATGGTGAACTGATCTAGTTTTTTAATTGAGATAACTTGAGATTTAGTTTTTACATGAGATTTAAATAACTGAAGATTTGAGTGTCAGTTATCCTTTCAAAAGATTCCTCTTGAGGACACATTCAACTGTGTCCTCAAGAAAATTTATGTAAAATTATTCTCTCCTCCCTTTCCTTCCTGTGGCTCTCTCTCCTTCCTCTTCCTCTCTCTCTCCCGCTCTCTCTCCTTCCTCTTCCTCTCTCTCTCTCCTTCCTCTTCCTCTCCCTCTCTCTCTCCCTCTCTCTCCCCCCCTCTCTCCCTCTTTCTCTCTCTCCCTTTCTCCCTCTCCTTCCTCTTCCTCTCTCTCTCCTTCCTCTTCCTCTCTCTCCCTCTCTCTCTCCTTCCTCTTACTCTCTCTCTCTCCTTCCTCTTCCTCTCTCTCTCTCCTTCCTCTTCCTCTCTCTCTCCCCCCCTCTCTCCTTCCTCTTCCTCTTTCTCTCTCCCTCTCTCTCTCCCTCTTTCTCTTTCTCTCTCTCTTTCTCCCTCTCCTTCCTCTCCCCCCCTCTCGCTCTCACTCTCTGTCCTCTGAAGGTCAAAGGCTTCTCTAGGGATGTTCTCACTCCGAACCCACATGCACAACCTGAGTCTCCGAGAAGGGGCCTGGAAGAGCAATCCTTCATCCATGCAGAGAAGCTGAGCAGCAGCTCCCCCCGTCCAGGGAAGTCTGCAGAGGCAGTACTTACACTTAGGTTTTAACGATGTAGAACAGCATGCTTCTTTTTTTCCCAGAATAAAGACAAGAAGCCATGGGTATAACAGAAATATTACCAGAAGCAAAGCCAGGGTCCTAATTCTGGTTCTGTCTCCAACTAGGCATAGGGCATCTTAGGTAGGCTATTTTATTTATATAATATGATACTTGAACTGTATGAGATGTTCAGCACTCTCACTTTTATATTCTATAGTTCTAATTCATTCATTCATTCATTTGTTCATCTATATAACAAACGTTTTTGGAGGACCTAGAATGTCCCAGGTGCTGTTCTGGTTTCTAGGGAATGTGAAGGTAAAAAAGTCCTACCTTCAAAGAGCAAAGAGTGGGCGTGGGGACAACTCCCAAAGGTGTGATGAGCTTAGGGATAAGCAAATGTACCATGTAAGGGATGAGATATGTGCTGTGAGACGGGGTACACAGGCACCTAAAAAAACAAAGAGCATTACCCAGTGAGGACTGGGGCATCAGGGCTGCAGCGGGAGAAGTTTTCACAAGGAAGGGATGTCGGATGAGCAGCAATTCCTTGAAGCTATCCTGGTGGAGATGGGTGGGGACGTGCCCCCAGATGAAGTGTGGTCCATTCCAGAGCCTTGTGTGCTGGTGAGTGGTGGTTGTGCACTTGGCTGGGGGGTGCTGAGGGCAGGTCCCCACTTAGCCTTGTATGTTGTACTTCAGATCTTACCTGAAGAGTTGTGGGAGCCACTCAAGTCTTTCAGACAGGGGAGTGAGATAATCATATTTGCATTTCAGGACAATCTCTGTGCCTTTATAAAATGAGTAGATGAAGGAGAACATGGTTTCTATGTTCGTTTTTGAGAATGTTAAAATACCCCGGCGAGAAATGCATAGACGGGTCAAATTGTGCATTCCGTTTCCAGGGGCACAGAGAGACCCGCAGTCCGTTCGTGCATCACAAGTTGTTAAACTCCCAGCCGTAAGCACTGTCCTGTGTTTAGTTTCGGTGTTAGTTTCACTTCAGTGGCTTCTGTCCCAGACCTGCTTACTTGATCCTGACACTTCTGCATTATCGTTTGCACGTTTCTTTAATCAATCAGTGAAGCCAAGAGCACGTCTCTCCCAAAGTCCACGTGTGGACCTCCCGCCAGCACAGCCGGGCTGGAACGAATGATTCATTCAGACGCTTCACTGGGGGAGCTCAGGCTCAGGGCTGTGGCGACCATCAGTCTGCTGCCATCTGCTGCCATATTGTTCCCACATGCTCCTCATCCTTGGGCTGCAGGTATGAGGGGCGAGAGATGACCAGTAACACGGGGGCTTGACAAGCAGGCCAGTGTGTAGGGTGAGGCAGTTGGATAAAGGAGCTCGACAGAGTAACAGCTGAGAGTGGAGTGAGGGAGGGAAGCGGGGTCCTGGGCAGGCAGCCGGCACCTGGGGGTGGCACCGCAGGGATGGATCTGCCCCCAGGTGAGATCGGGGCTGAGGCCGGGCTCTCATCCTCGCTTAGGGGCATGACTGGCTGAGGAGCGAGGCCAGGGAAGACACCAGAGGAGCTGGCGAGAAGAAAAGAAGCAGGGAGACTGGAGGTGCCCCCAGGATCACCGCAGACCATGGACCTGTCAAATGCCTGAGGTCTTGCATGAAGCGCTCCTCTTTCCTGCTGGCTTAGTGGAAGCAAATATGAAAAACAGAAGTATTGATGGAAAAACAAACACATTTTTAGCAGATAGGGGAAATGCACATGAAGATGAAAAGGGAAAAAATGGCATTAAGGACGTCAATGGACTATCCAAACAATCTATTTCCAGTAACTATTGAAAGATCTACTTCCAGAAAATGTCATTATTCTGAAGACTCATTCTAGGCAGTCACGAATTTCTATTTGGTGCTAGGTAATTCTTTTCTCTCATAGGTAAACTATATATCCTCCACCATTGACTCTGATGCTATTGTTGTGAGAGAAATGTCACTTTTAAGTTAGCTGATGCTTCATTTTGGGAAATCTTACAGCGTTTATTACGCCAATTATTATGCAAGCCAATCCTCCCTTTTCCTATGTACCAGGTCAAGTTCAAACCAAATCACCAAATTCAGATAGAAATGTGAAGCTCAATTTAAAAATGATGGTATTTAATTAGGTTAAAGTACTATTTATTTTTTTCCATAAAGTTTTAGTTTATGTACTTAGACTTAGTTTATAAATCTGATATTACATATCATATAATATAAGCTGTGTTCTACATAGACTAATTTTATTGTATTATTAGCACAACCTCCTAATTTTAAATTAAGCAATGTCAATCATTTATCAGGCCTCCTTTATGTTCTAGCATGAGCAATTACTAGTAAGTTATATAATAATTTAGGGCAGATCTTGCAGGGGAAGTAAGTTCTGCTTAAGGTGTGGGAAATTCCAGAAGATGCATTAACTCTTTAGAGCATCTAACTCAGTAGCTCCGAAGAAAAGTTTTGGAAACTTTTGGACAAAATTTGACACATTACCAGTGACCTCTCTTTTGACTTCTACAGTAGCTGCTCTTAATAGACTTCTTAACCTTCTCCTCATTTTTCCCTTTCATTTTCTTTTCATTCTCAATCTTCTCTTCTTTTTTCTCTCTTTCATCAACTCATAGCATTCTTTTATGTTTCCAAATCAAAATACTGCTGAGTCCTAATTTAGAGTTATAGTGCCTGTTGTGCCCAATCTCTTCCCAGGGGGTAGCTGAATGAATGATTTTGGATACTTTTACAATCAACTAGTATTTTTTTTAATTATAAAATTCAAATTTTACTTCCCAGAATCTGCTTTCTGTACCAGAATTGGTCCCATCATGGCAATCTTTAGAGAAAGCACGCATTAATTGACCAAGGTTATAGTCTTAGATGAGTTTCTTCAGTCACGAGACTAGGCTTTTAGAAATTAGGTGGTGTTGGGTGTTGTTTTTCCTCTCTGCAGATGTACAGTCTTACCCCAAGTAGACCGTACTAAGTCAGGTGTTAGTAGCCTCTTCTCTCCCAGCAGAAGTTTCTGAAACAGAGGAAAGGCTATTTTTTGTTTGTTTGTTTTTTTCATCCTATTGCCCCCCTGAGAAACAGAATTCCTTGATGAAATAATTGCTTACTTACAGCTTGCCCCCCAAATTGCATTACTTTGTAATCTTGCCCCATTTACTAGTGAGGGCAAGTCTTCCATCACAGGCCTTCCTGACTACATCCCTGCCCAGGGGTTTGGAAGACGACTGACTGTACATGATAGTCTGCTTTCCTTATGCTTGTTTATTTCTTTAAATGGATTGGTTCTCCTTTGAGGTGGGCTACACTATATTTCTGACTGACAAGGACAAAATAATTCAGTTTTGATTAGTGGAAATAACTCTGAAAACAACAACCATAATAAAAGTGGTTTAGAATTTGAACTCTTCGTTCAAAGCAAGTGGTAAATTTATATGGAACTATCTCAGATGACCAACAATTTAGAGATGAGACCTCGCCGTTTGATAAAATAGTCTACTAAGGATTAATTAAAAAATAAAGCAAGTTGTAGGGAAGAGTCAGCAGCAGGCAATCTCTACTCTATTTTTGCCGGGACTTAGCTACACCACTGGTTCTCATTCGGAAGACATTTTACTCCCCAGGGAATGTTGGGCAGCATCTGGAGGCATTTTTGGTCTCAATTAGGGGATGGTGCTCCTGCATCTAGTTGGTAGAGGACATGCATATTACCAAGCACCCTACTATGCATAGGACAGGCCCCCACCAGGGAGAATTATCCCCTGAAAGGTCAATGGTGCTTCTGTTGAGAAACTCTGATTTGTACCAACACCTAGATCTAGTTACCAGGTGTCTCTTATTAATGGTCTTAAACAGAGACCTCCTAAAGGCTTTGGCTATCGGAACTCTTAGAAACCTCGATGATTATAAAACTATCTCTGGGTCTGGAGTTCTTGACAAAGAGGTTCCTGGGCTCTCCTGGAAGCTCTTATAAACCCAACTATGAGGATCCTGGTTGAGCCTCTTGGATACACCTATAACTTATTTTTAATCATCTGAGCTAAAGCTCCAATAGGTGTCCAGGCTGATTGTCTTCCCATAGTGGTTTGGGGCAATTCCTGACCTGACACCCCCAGACACCCTGAATTGTGAGGTTGTGCTATAGGTACTCACCATAAGATTAACAGAAATATCAACCAAAATTAACTTAAGGCAGCTACCCATGTGACATTTGTGCAAGTTTGGTATTGTTTGGGGTCACTGACTTAATCGGCACAGTTTCCAAATAATGGAGACATTCACCACCCCTCAGTCTTGCCCTCTCTTGCTAGGGGTGGAATTCTTATTGTTCTTTGGTGGTGCCATGTGTGCTGTGCTTGTGGCCCACCTTCACCTGAGCTGCATTGTGCCAAAATCACATGAGCTGAGGGAAAAGAATCTTCATCTCATTCAGCTGTGCATGGCAGGCAGGCAGAGGCCTTTGTCAATGAAATAGAATTTTTTTTTTATCCTTGGATTACTTCTAATCACAAAAGTTCCAGATTTAAGAGGCTTACATGGCACTGAAGTTTGTGTTGTTTCCAAGGCTTTCACCTCCATCCCATACGGCCCTTCATATCTGGGTTCTGCATCCATGGTTTTAATGAACCACAGATTGAAATTATTTAGAAAAGAAACAAAAAAATAAGACCACCACAATAAAAAATGAATACAAATGAAAGGGTACAAAATAACAACTTCTTACACAGCACTTACATTGATTAAGTATTATAAGCGTTCTTGACATGGAAAGTCTATGGGAGGATGTGCATAGGTTATATGCAAATACAACGCCATTTATCTAAGAGACTTCACAGGTTTTGGTATCCAGACGGAGTTCTGGAACCGATCTCCCTCAGATACTGCAGGACGACTATAGCTCAAGAAATCCTCACTCTGGGGTGGCGCCTGTGGCTCAAGGGAGTGGGGCGCTGGCCCCATATGCCAGAGGTGGCAGCCCCTGTCAAAAACTCCAATAAAAAAGAAATCCTTACTCTGTTAAGTATCATTCTTACAACCCCATTTTACTGATGAGGCAACTAAAGCTCAGCAAAGTTATACAACAGTTAAGTGGCAGAATCAAACATAAATACTATGTTTTCCTGGTGAAACTAGTGAGTTTCCTACTGTAGCTGAGCTAGACCTTACCTTGGTGCCTTCAGCCGTGCAAGTTAGGGTGCGTTAACCCTTCGGGTGTGCCCTGCTTTAGTTCTCAATGCAGCCTGCATTGGACAAGTGGCTCATCTTTTCTATTTGTTTGCAAAATGTGCGTAATGCCTTTCCCTGCTCTTTGCTTTCTTAATGTGGTCCAGACTGATTGAATTAGCATCTAGGCTATTCAGGTGTCTGGGGTCAGTAATTCGTTGTGACTGGGCCAGTGTGGCATTACGTTGACAATTAATTTTACCCATTTGTGAGTCATAGCTTGTGGAGGACGAAAAGCAGAGGAACAAAGAAAATGAGTTTTATGGATTAATAAATTTCATTTCAAATTTATCAGTGATATTTAGATAGTGGTGTACTTTTGCCAATAAGGGAAACTGTTTGGAGATGAAGTGAGGCTTGCTGGGACAGGTTTAGTGACATTCGGGGGACAGGAAGAGAAGGGCGTGGCATCCCGTCTCCACCGAAGTAGCAGGGCTGTTGGGTCACCACCAGTCCTTAGGGTGCCCCGGAGTGAATTTGCGGCCTCTGTGAGTGCAGAAATCAACCAGTAGAAAAATCACAAGTTCCACAGGCTCAGAACTTGACCACTGGCATCTGCACTGGAGTTTAGCCCCTCTCAGTGTGGCCCTTAGTCCTTTCTGCGGTGCACAAACTATTCACTGTCTGCAGCAGTCCTGAAGACTAAAGAAATAGTGTTGCTTATGAAATCCTGTCTCCAAAAGATTGATTCTGGAAGTAAGTAAGACAAAACCCAACAAGCCAACAGAGAAGGTTCTTGAGTAGCCAACAAACTTTCACGAAGTCTAAATACTTCAAGTGCCATAAATGCCCACAGCCCCTTCCTTAGAGCCTGCTGACCGATGGTTGCACAGGAGACAAAGTGATGCTCAGACATCCAAGCAACAAAACCTCGTGCCTCTGTCCCCATAGTCCCTAAGGGCAAAGATACTATGCCAATGAGTAATGACTCTATATAACACTCACGTTTATAATGACAACCCTAAGTAATAAAAATACTTGATAATGTTTAGAAAAATGACTGCAATTTTTAAATGTTGAAATTTATAGAAGAAAGTCCTCATTATTCAGAAAATTCATTTATGTAAGTTTAATTTCTCAATGAGATTTGCTAAATGAAGAATTGTAGAAAAAGTACTATAAACATATTTTGTTATAAAGTATATAAATGAAGGAATAACACTGTCTAGCTTATTCTTTAGAATGAATCATTAAATAATTAAGTGCATCAAAATATGTTTTAGGAAGTAGAGATTGAGTATTATGCCAGATGTCTAGAATGATGCTTTCAAAATTCTGTCCTAAAATGAAATTATAGGATATTAACAGCATTCACTGAAATCAATATTCCTTGGTAAATAAATTTGGGACATAATTAGGATTAACAAAAAAATAACAGGCTTCTTTAATGCAGGGTTTCTCAGGGCTTTTAATATGTCAAGATCCACTGTGGCTCCCCAGGAGGGGACTATAACATGCAACACCTGCCACATTTATGTATAAACTCACGATTAAAACCTGACCCCATCCCTTTATATATTACTGCAGTGATCTCCTTTTCCATGGGCAGAGACTTGCATGGGTTCATGATAGTTGATCGCTCTCAGATGATTAAATTCCTCTTGCTATAAAAATAAGACTTAATTTAGAAAACATGAACATAATAAGCTTTGCAATAATTAAAATTCCAAGTAAGTACATTAACTAGATTTTGGACTTCCCCGGAGGTCAGAGGTGGTTCAGATTGGAAGCCTGTGTCCCAAGGAAGAGGTAAAAGCTGCTCCCTCCTTGCCTACCCTCTCCCTCTGACACCTGCCATGGGGCTTCTTGATGAGATGGGGTGTAGGTAACAGTGTAGGCAGGATGTCTGTGACTCCGTTCTGTTGCTTTCTCTATTGTGGTCAATGTTAAAGCTCACTCCTGCCATGGTGGTGCTTTCAGAGGCTTCCTCTCCAACAATTCCGTTGGCGGGAAGACAGCGATCTTTATACCCCAAGGGGTGAGCTCCTCTCAAGCTCTGGGCCATGATGCCTCCTGCCTTGTTCTGTGTTCAGGTCTCCTCCTTTGCCATCTGTGAAAGAGCTTCCAGGACCATTTTCTTCCTAAATTCTTTTTAGAAATGGAGGACAGATAGGGGGCACTCCTTCTTACATATCTGATGACCACCAGGTGGGCACCTTGGTTGAAACAGACACAGATGAAGTCCTGTTTCAACATCTGATGTTATTTATTGTAACACAGAAGATATCCCCAGTACCTCCCCACCCCCCGCCACCCCCTCCCCACAGTAATGCACATCCACCATGCCCATTCTTGGTACTGTGCTGTGATTTTCTGAACTGTTGGTGTTTTTCACACTTAACCTCCATTTCTTTCTTTCTTTCTTTTTTTTGTTTTGAGACAAGAGTCTCACTTTGTCACCCTGGGTAGAGTGCATGGAATCACAGCAACCTCAAATTCTTGGGCTCAAGTGATCCTCTTGCCTCAGGTTCCCGAGTAGCTGGGACTATAGGTGCCTGCCACAAGGCCCTGCTGTTTTTAGAGATGGGGTCTTGCTCTTGCTCAGGCAGGTCTTGAACTCCAGAGTTCAGGCTAGCCACCTGCCTCAGCCTCCCAGCTCTTATTGGAATCTTGAATATCTCATGGCATACACATATGCACTATGAACTTCTGTGAAATTCCTGTCTGCAGCCTCTCCTCATTTTATTTTAGTTGGTAAAGAAATATACATTAGGGCGGCACCTGTGGCTCAGAGGAGTAGGGTACCAGTCCCATATGCCAGAAGTGGCGGGGTCAAACCCAGCCCCTGCCAAAAACAGCCAAAAAAAAAAAAAAAAAAAAGAAATATACATTGAAAGTCTAAAGGGATAGAGAAAACAAAGTACAAATAATAGTCTTGCTTTCTGAGACCTTTACCCTCACCCCATCCTGGCACTACTGTTTTTGTGCTGCTATAAAGGAATACCCAGGGGGCGGAGCAAGATGGCAGCCGAGTAACAGCTTCCTTGTGGCTAGGCACAGTGAGACTGGGGAGAGAGGACTTCAGGCATCTCTGGCAGGCGGAATCTACCCAGAAACTTCCCCTTGGGGACACAGGGAGACAGCGTGAGGCTTCTGGACACTCTGAGGAAGGCAAAAGCGGCGGAGACTGGGCAAGTGGTTGCGTCTTTTCGTTTGGTCTGATCCTGTCAGCGGCTGTGGATGGGGCAACAGTGGTACTGCCGGGTGGAAAGGCCTTGCCTATGAGCTGTTTGGGTTTCTTTTGGACTTGGCACTCGGTTGAACTGCCTTGGGAGAACTTGGGCAGGAGTGTGGGGGTTTTTGAGTGTTGCCTGGGGCCCCAGACTAGGCCACTGAGCCAGACGGAGCTGCCAGTATTTGGTGGTGGGCTGTGTGGAGCCATTGTGGGAGAACTGCCCTGGCAAGCTCCACCCTCAGGGTTGCAGAACAGGCATCGGGTGGGAGTGAGTAATCTAGTGACCGAGCAGCTTAAAGGTGGGGACTGAGATGCCTCCTAGCCTTAGCCGTCAGGGGCATAGGGCCAGATTGGTTTTGGCACAAAGGGTAAGTGGATAGCCACTCAAGGAGTGATCCCAGCCATAGCGCTTTCCTGGGAAAGCTTCTGCCTAGCCCAAGTTAGCAATTTAAACTGTCTCCTAAGTAGGCTAAGGAGGATTTAAGCTCTCCACCCTGCAGGGTTTGAGAAATCATTAGAAACACAGGATCACTCCCTACAGAGATCCAGTAAAAACAGAGTGATTCTTCCAGGGTCTGATCTGGGAGAGACACCTCCCCAACTCTGAGGATGGTCACAGGCAACAGTGAAAAATAATCATGAGGCGGCATCAACAGAAAAACCCTGGCAATATGAATAACCAGAGTAGGTCAACTCCCCCAAGGAATGATGGAATGACAAGGTAGACGAAGCACAAGATCCCTTGCATAAGCAAATGGCTGAGATGTCAGAAGTTGAATTCAGAGTCTGGATAGCAACTAGGATCAGAGCAATGGAGGAAAAGATG
>CAUYRH010135731.1:0-21239 GCA_963574655.1 Perodicticus potto | reverse complement strand
TGCCCAACTGGGTTTCTTTAGGACCCTCAGACCACCCAGGGGCCCTATGGCAAACAGGCCCAGGCATGACTCTGGAGTTAAAGGTAGACCCCCTTCCCCAAGTTCATCACCACCTCCCCCCATGGGGGCCTCAGCACGTTTTATTTTTTAATTTTTTGGTTTTTGAGACAGAGTCTTACTCTGCTGTCCAGGGTAGAGTACCGTGGCACCAGCCCAGGTCAAAGCAACCTCAAACTCCTGGGCTCAAGCCATCTTTCTGCTTCAGCCTCTTGAGTTCCTGTAACTTTAGGCACTCATCCCATTAGCCAGCTAATTTTTGTCTATTTTTAGTAGAGATGGGATCTCACTCTTGCTTAGCTTGGTCTCCAGCTCCTGAGCTCAAGTGATCCTCCTGCCTCAGCCTCCCAAGAATTCTAGGATTATAGGAGTGACCCACTGTACCTGGCCACCTCAGTAGGTTTTAAAGAGTCCCCAGTTCCCTTCCCCCCTTCCTGGGCCTGACCCACTGTCCTACTCTGTCTCTTGCCTGTCAGAACTGCCCAGGGATCCCCAGCTGGGTCTCTGGGCCATGAGATAATGTGAATTATCATCTTTGGACCAAAAGCAATAAAAACTTCTGTTTTAGGGAAAAAAAAATATTTAGAGATTTATATATTTTCTAATGTTTTCAGTATTACATTGATTAAATATACATAAGGTAGATTTATTTTGTAACAGAATATGTTTTGATAAATTTATAAAGGCAATCAAATTGCTTTCCAAATTTACTATTATAATTTATACACTCACTGGCACTCTGTTTTTTTCCCTTACGCCTCCCTTATCCATTTGCTAGGTATTTTATTCTCTACCTTTTTATTAATTGGATCTCAAATGCACAGAATAGGATTATGCCAGATACTAGATTTATGACATACTCTAGTCATTGATCAAATTTTCATATTTTATTTATTTTTAAATTCATTATTTTTAATGATACAATAAGCCCCTGTGAAGTAATTATTCAAATGTATGGTCTGACCTTGACAATAACCTAGATTTAGTCAATCCTGCAAATTTTACAGGTGAAAAACTGTATGGCATTTAACAATTGTGTACATTTCCCTGTCTAGTATTTTTCTCATCAGATATTCTTTCACTTACAATTTAAGTTTCTTCTCATATGAATTATTAGCCCATGTGATTTACCATTTTCTTATTGAAATGTCTTTATATTATTTATTTGTAAGAGTTATTTATCTATACAGAGGGAGCCAAAAAATAAATATACATTTTAAGAAAGGAGAAAAAGTATTAAAATTGGAATATTCTAGCCACTTTTCACTTCTGCAATTACAACTGATACAATATACAATATAAATGTTATCACTATATACTGAGTATTTCAATTTTAATACAGTTTTTTTCCATCCTTAAAATGTGAATGCATTTTTGTGGCACCCTCTGTGTATCTGGATGGCGATCTTCTTGTCAAAACTACAGGGCATCTTGGCTAAAGTTCAGTTGCCCATCATACAAAGACGCAATTACTGAGAAAATGAGGTGCGCCAAGGAAGAACATTTTAATATGAAAGTCCTATTATTGGGAGATTGGTAAAAATTGTCTCAAATCTGTTTCTCTCCAGCTAACAGAAATTATAGGCTTTTAAAGGCCATATGCCTTGGATCAGGTAATGGTATAACCATCAAAGGATTATGTGCATTGTGGGCAGGTCTTAAAGGAAGAAAAATCTTGACAGGAAATCTGTCCAGAGGCTTTCCGAGTCTCAGTTCCTTGATCTTGCAGGAAGTCTACCATTTCTTGGAAACAACTTAAAAGGTCAAATAGTTAAGGTTGAAGATTGTAAAAACATAGTGTCATTGAAATTTGTACAAAGAGCTGGTTATAATCTTTTGAAGATACATCTTCCTTTTTATCTTTTAACCTTAGTCACAGTTGAGTTTTGTTTTAATGGAGTCACATTTGTTAATTATGGCAGAATGTTGTTAGTTTTTCACCCAACCTGCATTATCTTCTCCCTACATCTTACAGTACCTCCTGGAGGTAAGTGTAGGGGTGTGACTAAGTTCTAGCCAGTGGTTAGAGGCATCAATTCCAGGCCTTTTATCAAAGTCTCTCACATGAGATCCTAAATTTTAGTTTTTCCCTCAGTTGGCTGAAATGGAGACTACCCATTTGGTGTCTTTGCAGCCACATGACATTCATCACAGCTTTAACGTGCAAAGAGCCCAAGACCCTGAATCAACTTATAAAAGGATAACAGTGGATTATAAACTTGAGCCAAATTGAATATAATTTTATTATGTGTGTACTCTACTAAAAGTGTGGGACTTGCTTGCTCCTGCAGGTAGTATTACTCTAAGTACCACTTATCAGTACATATATATTTTATACTTCTTTTTCTACCATGATTATGAAAGCTTTCAAATGAAAAAGAATAAATATATTTTTATAACTTTATAGTTTTGTATGCTAGGTCTTTAATCAATCTGCAATTACTTTTGTTCATAGTTTGACATAAGAAAGCGATTATATGTTCTTCCAATAGATTCTCAATTTTCCCCATGCCACTTATTAAATTTTCCAATATTTTCCTATTAATTTGAAATGGCATTCTAATACTAAATTTCTACATATGTGATATTCTATTTCTAGACTGTATATTCTTTTCCATGTATTTTATCATCTGTTCTTATTATGATGCCACAATATTTTAATTACTATATTTTTATAAATGTTTTTAAATCTGGCAAGGAATATGTTTTTTAATAGTCTTATTTTTTCATAAGTACTTTATGTATTATTTTGCATTTATTCCTATGTGAATTATGAAGTCATATAATCAAATTCTCTAAAAATTAATAACATTCTCATTGGGATTGAAGAAATTTAGTGGACAATTAACATCTTTAAAACATTTATATTTCCACCCCCAATATTTGAGATGTATCTCTTTATTCATTAAAATTTATACAATTTTTATAATCAGCTCTCACTATTTTTAGTGAGATGTGTTGTGAAGTTATCATTTTCACTAGATTTTATCTGTAAAAAATAACATTTAGGCTGGAATGATGGCTCATTCCTATAATCCTAGCACTATGGGAGGCCAAGACAGGAGAATCACTTGTTGGAGCCAGGAAGGAGTTCAAGGCCAGCCTGAGCAACATAGCAAGACCCTATCTCTACAGAAAGGAAAAAAAAAAAAGAAAAAATTAGTTTAGTGTGGCGGTGCACACCTATAGCCCGGGGGTACTCAGAAGACTGAGCCAGCCGGAGCGTTTGAGCTCAGGAGTTTGAGATTGCAGTGGGCTTTTATCACAGTGCTGTCCTTTAGCCTGGACAATAAAGCAAGATCCTTTCTCAAAAAAAAAAAAAAGACAAAGGAGTACCATATTTTAGGGAAACCACAATTCAAAGACATAATGAGCTTTCTAGACTCTGTATGGTTTTAAACTGTGATTTAATTTTAGTGTTCTACATATTATTTTGTCTGGATAAAGAATTTAAAGTCATTTTCTCTCAGCTCTTTAAAAATATATCTCCATTTTTTTCCTTGCATTAGTTTTGCTAAGCAAGGATTTTTTCTGATGCCAATCTATTTCTTATTCTCTGAATTTTTTTTTTTGTTTCCAGAACAGTTTAGGATTCTCTTTTTATTACTGGAGTGTCTCTCACACACACACTGAGGCATGTGTAGGGGCTCATGGCTGTTACATCCTTCATGGCACTTGGCCCATTATCCTTTTGATATGGACATTGTTCTTTAAGTTGTTTTATTTTAAATTTTCTGAATCATTATCATTTTCTCTCATCTCAACTACTAGAATATTTTTATGTAAACATAAAACTTCTAGATCCAGTCTCTAAGTCCCTTCATTTTTATCTTGCACTTACCATCTTATTATGCAATTTTGACATTCTGAGATCCTTTGAACTTTATCCTCTAGTCCATTCATTTTCCATTCTGATATTCCTACATTTTCTCACAGAAATCAGTGGGCTTTCTATCCTCAAAATTCAGAATTCTAGTAATATCATGTCCTTCTATAATTGAACTTGAACAAGAAAATGTTCACCTCAAATTAACCTCTAATATTCATATAGAGGGTTATGTATTTTGAGAATAAAGTATGGAATATAGAAACATTCCAGTAAATTATTTGACTTTATATATTTCCTATAATAATTCAATTCTTTCTCTACTCCTAAAATACTGTGTTGGCCTATTCTTTTTTTTTATTGAATAAGAGATTGTAATTTTAAAACTATGCATCTCAAAGCAAAATTTATTTTATTTTATATATATATATATATATTTTTTTTTTTTTTTTTTTTTTTTTTTTTTTGCTGTTTTGGCCTGGGCTGGGTTTGAACCCGCCACCTTTAGCATATGGGGCCAGTGCCCTACTCCTTGGAGCCACAGGCGCCACCCAGCAAACTTTATTTTTAACAGTGTTTTATGACTCTAATACACATAGTTTTCAAGAAGGAAACCCAGTTTTAAAATATTTTTAAAAATAAGCTTGTGTTCAGCTTGTTGGCCTACTCTTAATGATACTACACTCTTACACAGAGGGAGAGAGTTGTGTGCATTTCCATAAGCTATCTGGGAAGAATGAGAGGGAAGGGGAATTACCATCTCCAAAGGTTAAAGGAGTAGATCAAGGTGGGTTTAGAGAGCAAAGTATTTATAAATAGGAAAGATGCCAGAAAGATCTAGTTGGAAGTAGATAAAGAGCATTTCAAGTTATTAAGACAAATGTGAAAATGACACTAAATTGAAAAATTGGGGGAAAAATGTACAGAATGAAATCTGAAATCTCAGGGCAGGCTGCCCTAGAATAAGCAGAAGCTTGGTAACAAAATATAATTTCAAAAAAACTGTTTAGCCCAAAGGCGGCTTTTAATATGATAGTTGATGTTTAAAGAGGGAAGGATGAGATACAGGAGGGGTCCGGAGTTTGGGCTCTGGTGCCAGGAACTGTGCAGCCAGGGTGTGCATCCTAGCTACTGTGCCTCAAATTCCTTGGCTGTAAATTGTGCCAATCTTCACCACCATCTTTTAGTGTGCCTACAGATTAAATTAGTTAATGTATGTGAAACACTCAGTGCAATGTTATAGTTGCCTTTAAATAAGTAGGCAACATAATATAGTAAGCATTTGAGCCAGGTATGGTGGCTTATGCCTATAATCCTGGGTACTCAGGAGTCTGAGAAGGAGGGTCCCTTGAATCCAGGAATTTGAGGCTTCAATGAACTATGTGACATTGTAATACAGCCCGAGTGACAGAGCTTGGCATTATTCCAAGATTAGAAAAATAAGCATTAGGAACACTCATCCCTATTAAGGTGACTGAATAATATGATGATAATTTATTTGTATCATTACTATTCTATAATTTAGGCGTGTGCCCCCAAAATTTAATCTTTTAATTCAATCCTGTGAATTAGATACTATTGCTCTTACATTTGGATAAGGAATCTGAGCCCTTGAGTTCATGAGTATTTTTTCAAATTCATGAAGATCGTAGAATTGGGGTTTGACTGGACTCAGACCTTCAGCTCTTGCTACCAGTCTAGGATGGTTTAATTAGAAAGCATGTCATTGTTTGCACAGGATCTTGGTACAGGAAGATGTTTTGTTGATTTGGCTATGCCTTTTAACCGTTAAATAATATGCTTTCATAATTGACAATAAATTATTTAAAGTCCACATTCAGATCAATTGAAAGAGAAATTTTTAGACTTGGAGAAGCTTATGAGATTAATATAGAGGGGCTTCTATCTGAAAGAAGAGATCAACATCAATCTCATCTAAAAGGTTCCCAGAATTATTTTAACACTCATCTTCCCAACTCCTTTCTATCTAGAGTTTATTACTGTGAAGAGCATACAAGAAGATAATATTTGATACTTTCTAGAACTAAGGGATTTGAAAAGAGCTTGAGAGCAGGCGAGTATCTAGCCTCTGGAAAGTAAACTGGAAGTTCTCATTCACATAAAGCATAGAAGAGCAGTCACTGTGTTCTTGATATGTTCTTTAAATGATAGATTTTCGTCCCTCACACTTTATGTACCTTTAGGAAGAAGACTATCATTACACAACAAAGCTTATCATCAGTTTGCAGTGAGAAGAGCATCAAGGATGTATACTGAGTATGCAGCCCAAGGCACTTTGTCATGTACACTTCTCTGTACTATTTGTACTTGATATATTACAGAGGCAAAGCTTTTCTCTTTATAATAAGCATACATCCACACACTTGCAGAACACAGTCTGTCATCTGCATGGTGTTTACTCCCCTTCATTTATCACATATCCGTGTGTGATGATGCCTGAAATTCCACTATACTCTTGTCTTTTAAAATCTGTCTCCTTCTGTCTCTGTCTCTCCCTTCCTCTCTCTGATGTTAATTCAGTCTTTTTCCTGTCAAGCATATGTATGTATGTATGTGTGACTTTAGAAGTTAAATAAGGCAAAACAATAAAATATACATAATAAAACTGTAACTTTTAACAACTATGTCATCTCCTAATGCCAATGTCCTAAAGTATCTCTAATTATATCAGTATTGTGGGCATCCTTTTTCCATGCTAATAAAGATTATGTGTATAATATTTTAATATATATACACACATACATGCACAAAGTTTGAAAGTAAAAGCATAAAGTAACTATTGCTCGTGTGTGCATAATATCTAACACATTTGCTTTAATCACTACATAGTACACACCATATGGATATATCAGAATTCATTCAATCATTGTTATTTTAATATACTAATTTCTATAGCACTATTGCAATAATTTTGATACATGTAGGATGTTTATATTTCTGTAGTACTCTGCAGCCATCCTTCCTTAAAACACAAATTCATTCTAATTGAGTCTCCAATGCAGACATGCACACTAGATTTAATAAGTCAGTTTCCCTATGTGATAATGTAACATCAGAGATTTACTCCTGTGAAAGAACAAGGGTAGTACTGTGCATGTGCAGAAGTTAGAGGTGAAAGGGAATCACAAAGGTCACATCTGTGAATTATCATAAAATAATGCCCAGGCATGTTTGTACATTTATGTATATATCTATTAAAAAGATACATCATAGATATATTGTCACAATTTAAGATTTAAATTAAGATAAGTAGTTGTCAAAATGACACAATATTGGCTCTGTATATTATTTTTATAAAATTTCATTATATATGTACTAAATTATACCTGTTATTTTGGCTCTGTATATTATTTTTATAAGATTGCATTCTATATGTACTAAATTATATCTGTTACTTATTATAAAATTTTATAAATTTGCAATCCATTAGATTATGTTTGTTTTAATAGATATTCTTTATTCCCCAACATAGTGACCCAAAATGAAGAATTGCTTTAATCCCATACCATACAACACAAAATCCAGAAGTATTTTTCATTCTGGTCTAACATAGTGATGCAAAGATCCTGTGTGGGACCTCAGCTCCTCCTTCCTTTCTGCTCTGCTAGTCTTTGAACATGTGGTTTCTGTCTTCTTGGTCACCATATGGCTCCTATGCTCATAGGTATTGCTCCTTTCTTTCTGGAAGGAAGAAGAGGAAGCTTCAAGGAGTGAAATGCAGATGTTAGTGAGTCTATTCTTTTTTGAAATGCTTTCCAGAAATACTGAACCATGACTCGTATTTATAGTCTATTTATGAGTTCCACATCAGCAGATTTAGTCAATGAAGGGTTAACATAGCTGGAAAAAATAAAAATTAACAATAACAATTAAAAGTAAAACAAATGAAAAAGCAATAGAATATTACAACTGTTTACAGAGCATATACATTGTCTACAGTAGTTTTAAGTAATACAGAAAAAGTCTAAATATGTGGAAGGATGTACATGGGTTGTATGCAAATACTAAGACACTTTATATAAGGGACTTGAACATTCTTGGGATTTGATCCCCCCCACCCCAAATACCTGGGGACAACTGTATATCCTGTTAGAAAGAACTGTCACATGGTCTCTAACTACAAAGGATGCTGGGAGGCATTTAGTCTGTACATTGCCATTAGTAAACTAAAAGAGAGAATGGACAAGAGGAAAGCCTGCAAGCCCTGCTTGCCGTGTGTGTGTGTGTGTGTGTGTGTGTGTTTGTGTCAGTGAACAGTGTGAGTCAAACCTGGGTGTTATACACCTTCATAATCATAACAGCACCTTTTATAGCCCATGTGCTCTTTAACATGTATTGATTGACTAATTTGTGAAATCTAATAGATCTTTTTTAGAGGACATTAAAATAATATATTAACTTAAGCATTATAAGACAGTATTTATGAATAACCACAGTGCCAAAATATACTTTTACCTATGTTCCCTATTATGAAAAATGTATACAGAACAGAACTGGCATGAAATGTATCTATTCCCATGACATAGACTGTAATGGAAAATTATCCAAGCAAGCCTGGCCTAGCCTTAGGATTTTAATCTTGTGATCCTCTTCATATGTCATACTGTAGTACATGGACAATAGCCAGCACATTTGATTTAAAACTATTTCCAGAAGAAATAAATTGTTTTCTTAAGCTTACCAACCAGCTTTCTCCAGCAGGCACATTTTTCTCTTCACAAAATGTCACTATTTCTTTTTAGCATAGCCAAAATCTGATATGTGCAATTCACACCACTGATAAAAAATTCCTAAGGTAATTCTTCCCTGAGTATCTGTACACACTCAGAAAGAAATGTGAAAATTTAGGAAATATTCTGGATAATTCAGAAAAGAAAAGTTTCAGTGGGTTATAAAAAAAAGAAGATGGGTTATTTTGGCTCCGGTTAGCTGAGATTTATAAATTTTAGAGTTTGAGAACACATTATGTGAGAACATGATATATCCTTTCTACATTTATATCTATGTATCTATTTATTTGTGTTTATATATTGTATTAGTCTATGTTGCTATAAAGAAATAACTGAGGCTGGGTCATTTATATAGAAAAGAGTTTATTCAATTCTGCTGACTTTACAAGAAGCATCACTCCAACACCTGCTTCTGGGGAGGGCTTCAGGGAGCTTCCAATCAAAGTGAAAAGGGAAACGGGAAGCAGGTGCCTCCGTTTGCTTAAAAACAGTGGGCTGTCTTGTGTGTGACCTTATAAAGTTAGAACTTTCTCATTGTTGGGGAGACAACAAACCATTCATGCAGAATCTACCCCCATGACGCAAACGCCTCCCTCCAGGTCCCACATTCAACATGGGGATCAAATTTCAAAGTGAGTTTTGGAGGAGCCAAGTATCTCAACCACAGCATGTCTCTCTATAAGGCCATAGTTTGAAGAAGTGACTTGAAGTGTTTAATTTTCTAGACCATTTTACAATTCTACAATTGCCTAATATTTCTAGTTGATTTTCAAAATACTTTTTGTGATATGAAAAATTTCAAATGTACAACAAAAGTTGTACAATGGGCCTCCCTGTACTCATCACCCACATTGAGCAACTGATACTTTATAGTCAATTCTAAGTCATCTCTACCCTTACCCACAACCCAATCCTATGTAGTTTATAAATATTGTATATGTAAATATTTCAGAAAATATCTAAAAAAGTCATATTACCATGTTTAAAACATTCATATGACCATTATTAAATCTAAAGATCAAATATTCCATAATATTCAAAAATATTCAGTGTTCAGATTCCTAATTATCTCTCCTTTATTTTTTATTGTAAGAAGATATTTTTGTTTTGTTTTAATTAGAGTCAAAATAAGGTCCATATGTGGCTATCATAATGGAAAAAATAATTTAAAGCTATTAATAACGGTTAAATTTTTTGGCATATATTGTCTTATTTAATCTTCAAAACTAAACTACAACACTTAAGATTATGTAGTTTTGATTTTAAAGATGAGACAAACTCACAGTTCTTGCCTAAGAACACAGAGGGATGGGACAGGGTTTTCCAGACAGTTAATCTACCTCCTCCGAGCCTGCTTTTAACCACTATGCTATACTGTCTCGAAGACAATAATAATTCTACACAGTAGGAAAATTCACCATAAAAGGTTTTAATACTTATAGAAATTCCATGCCACATTCAAATGCACAGAATAAGATTGAAACTGAACTAATGCAAATGATATAGTATCTGTATTGGTGTGTGAGGGGATGTGGGAGACAGATAGAAATTCTAAAATGATGATTATAAAGTGGGGAACATAAGCTTATAATTGGGAAGGAGACTTTAAATGGCATCTGATTGTATACTTTGAGAAATATTTCACTTCCATGTGAATTATTTCAATATTGGGCAACTCTAACTTACAAGGTTTTTAAAAAATTGGCATTGAAATCAATTTTTCTCTCTCCTTTAGCTACTTTGACAGTGAATTGTCACAGTAGACATACATTAAATCAAACTTCTCTTCTAATTCTCAGTTCTTCAAATACCTTAAAGGATCTGATTTACCCACAGTAAATGTTCTCTCTTTAGAGCAGATGCAACAACATTCAATTTCTTCAACTCCCTATACAATTTTTTTTTAAACAATGTTTAAATTGGCTTTTCCTGACACTTTCATCTAAACCAGGTTCTTCTAAAATTTATTTTTGGAACACATATGGTAGCATTTAATGATAGTCTTATTTGATTTATTGTTTGTTTAATATCCATTTGAATATGCTGTACCCTCCATGATGAGAGCAGAACCTATATATTTTTTTATTTTACCACTGAGTTTTAAAATACTGAAATCGAGTCTTATGCAAATAAAGTGTTCAGCGCATGAATGCGAATGAGTAAATGCTTTAATAAATGATGTATTTTCCTGAGTCCTCCCAAACCAGTCTGTCTGATGGGTCACATTTTTCTGAACTTGTGAAGAACTCACACATCAACAGCCATTACTAATATAAAACTGATGCTATGTTTCAGTTATAATTTCACCAATGTAAGATGCATTGCACTCTTCACTCCTTTGATATGTATAGTTGTATTAGTGTCAATTATCGAGGCACAGAGTGAATTTTTCAGTACTCTTTTGTTCTTTCTTGTAACAGCTATAAAAATTTCATCTTATTATTTTGTCTGATCTTTTCAACTGTCTGGGTCTTTTTTATCATGCTGATCCTGTATAGTCACTATCATTCCCATTTTTACCTTTTGAAAATTGAGCAATCAGTCCTCCATGTTAATTACATTTCAAAATTAAACACATTTGATAATGTGGCAATACAGACTGAAACAGAAAGACGTGAGCTTTGCCACTTTGAGATTTCTATTTAGTTGGCAGATGACATTATTTTTGGTACCATGATTAAACTACCTAAAAATTATCCACAAAAAAGTACACTGCCTGTGTCATCATTCTCTCCCTTACTTGTCTTTAAGGGTAACATGACTTTGTTAAATGTTTTCTTGTGATCACAGTCAATTTTGTGCAGTCTTCTTTGTTCTACCAATATTATAAAGTTATTTAAAGTGGCAACCTGCTGAAAAAAGCACAGCCTATTTTTTTTATTTCAAAATATTAATTAAGGGGGCACAAGGGTTTTTATTACATGGATATCTTGTAGAAGGCTTCAGTCAGGGCTGTTAGTGTGTCGACCACCAGAATAGTGTTGACTGTAACCAATAGTTGAGTATTTACCTCACACTCACCCTCCTGTCCTTCTCCTACCTTGGTCTCTCATGTCCTTTATGCTGCTTTATGTTTATGTCCTTGTATACCCAACTATGAGCTCCCACTAATTAGTGAAAACACAGAGTGTTTGGTTTGTATTTCTGAAATACTTCACTTAAAATAATAGTCTCCACATCCTTCCCATTGCTGCAAATGACGTAATTTTAAGGATGAGATGTACTCAATGGTGTATGAGCAGTGAATACACACATACACACACACACACACACACACACAGTAGAATCTCCATAGTTGACCACCTCCCTACATTAACCACCTTAGGCTAACCTAATTATCACAGACCAGGCATACACCACATGGACGCACTGGAAGACTGAGTTCTCTATATTGACCACCTCTGTACGTTGTATCTTGACCACTTGGACTATAACACACAACATTAATTTACCCTCTATAACTTGACCAGTTGAGTCTACTCTACACCAAGAGGTAGAAAGTGTGGACTTTGCCCCTTAGTTGTATTTTTTTTTTTTTTTTTTTTTAGTATTAGTTCTTTCTTCATGTTTTATTATTAGCATGTTTTGGAATAGGCCTAATATACTATTGTTCATCATGTCTTGTGGAAGATTTTTTCAATGTGAAGGAACAGTCTGATTTGTAGGTATATTCTAGAATTACCTACAATTAAACATTTAAACAATTAAACAATTGTAATATTCTAGAATTACCTACAATTAAACATTTTAAACAATTAAAACATGTTATAGTTAATCAAGATGTGATGACCAAAAGGAAAGAGCTGATATTGAAGGAAAAGATTACTCCATATATTCTGGAAAGCAACAGCCAAGGAAAGATGGTGGAACGTTTTGGTGTTAGCAAGACCACAGTTAGCAATGTCCATATAGTAAACATGAGTACTAAATATCTACCTACAAAACCCCACAATCTAGGGAGGAAAATAATAGAGCAACTTAGTTACAATGCGGGAATAAAAGACTAAGAAGCTTAGAGATGGGTCGAGTGACTTTTGGATGTGAGGAAAGCATTTGGGGTTACGTATTACAGAAATGAATATTTTGATATGGCACTTGAAGTATGTAATATGAGAGTTACTGTTCTACTAGTGTTAACAGTGTAAATAAAAGGACTGAAGTTTTCGAGAGTATGACAGGTTCCAAGACTGATGTGCAGTTAGACATGGCTGAGTGAGTAAAAAACAGAAGTCAGATCTGGTGGATACAATTATTGAAATTTCAGACTCCCAGTTGAGTTCCAGGAATAAAAAGGTATTCAATAGGGTTTTTAAAATAAATAAACATGAGAGTATCAGCAGTTCTTATACACACACGTACACACACACATACACACGGGTTTGAAGTTATGTTTAGGAATATCTAAGTTTAAAAAAATGTATCGTTCTTTATTATTAAGACTTTTCAAATATTTTGATGTAAACTATGACAGATGTCTAACATGTAGGGTTTATAATGTTTATTTTAACAGGAAACAAATCCTCATGTGAAACATCTTGAGGAATTCGTATTCTGTGTAGCATATTTTAGGAGATAATGAAGTAGAATCTAGTGCATGTGTAGAGGGCACAAGAGACAAAAGGGGACAAAGCTGAATGGAGTCTATGTTAATATATCACCCATTTCAACAATATCTCACTGCAGGGAAAGTCTGCTAAATTTTATGTGATCCTTTGAGTGGCAGCTCAAGTAATTTACTTTTTATACATTTTATTATAAAAGCCAAGAAGGGCTACATATATGTACATACACACACACACACACAGTGTCCATAAAGTTTGTGTGCAATTACTATGTTAAACGATTTCAAATTGTACATGAACTTTATGTCCACTCTGTATATACATGTAAATATAAAAATATGCATGTGTGTATATGTATATGTGTGTGTATACACCCACACATATTTTTATATTTATAATACATAAATATACACACACACACCTAAATGTAATAGTAGTATGAGGAGGATACATAAATGAGATATACACACACACACACATTTTTATATTTACAATACACATACACACCCTTAAATGTTCTAATAGTATGAGGAGGATACATAAATGAGATAGCTTTTATAAGGTATTCCCCAATGGGTCATATTACACAAACACATCTAAAATCAAGTGCGACTTGCAAGAAAAAGTTAGGTTAATCCGGGACAGGCACTTCTGAGTAATATGTGAATTGTGCATGGCAATGGAATTTAATGCATTTTTCATAAAACTATAAAGATGCCCCCTCCGTATTATTATGCATTTGACTCAGTGAGTACCCTTCTACTTTCTAAGAAGGTCACCGGTCACTAGATGGCTTCATTGCCTGAGTCATACCTACAAATGAGCAGGTCCTTGTACTCCATGTCAGAAACTATGCGACATACTGTAGGTTCTACAGTGAAAATATGTAATACAAAACTCCTGGCCTCAAGAAAATTGGCCTATCGGTGGGAGAATGAAATCATTATGGGAAATGGTGACAGCCATTATCATACAGCATACATTAAATGCAGACATGAGCTTTAGAGGCCATCACTGTTATCATAGTTGATTGTGACCTCAACTTCTGGAAAGAGAGGTTCTGAGAGCCTCCGAGCCGATCAGCAGCACAAATATGTCAACGTTTACACAAACATGAAGCTGTTTAGACATGGTGGGACATTGGTTTAGACATTGCTTAGGCATTGGTCAGGGTCCGGAGATAAATACACCATTCTTAATGTTCTACATTACCTTGCAATTATATAAAGTTTGCTAATTTTTTTAATTTTGTTTAAAAATGAAACATGTATCCTTGTTGTATAGAAAGGAACTTACACATTCACTCGTGCTCACAGAAATTTCTCTGTTATGTTTCTTTATTAAGCCAGGTTGTGATTTCACTGGATTCTTCTTCCTCATTGCCTCTAACACTTTTTTTCTTTTTGTAGAGACAGAGTCTCACTTTCTCGCCCTCAGTGAAATGCTGTGGCATCACACAGCTCACAGCAACCTCCAACTCCTGGGCTTAGGTGATTCTCTTGCCTCAGCCTCCCAAGTAGCTGGGACTACAGGTGCCCGCCACAACACCCGGATATTTTTTTGTTACAATTTGTCCAGGGCAGGGTTTGAACCCGCCACCCTCGGTATATGGGGCTGGTGCCCTTCTCACTGAACCACAGGAGCCCCCAAGCATGATCCAACCTTTCACTTCCTGTTATACGTATTTTCTCTTCATTGCCCTAATACGGAGATGTAGCTCATCTTGCCTAAAGTAATAAATCTATTACTCAAGATTTTGTCTTCAGTAGTAGAGTCTCAACAGTAAAGTTGGATCAATATTTTCTATTTTATTCGACAAAGGAGGTATGAGTTAGAGATCAGAAAGAAAAAAAATAAAGATGGGGGAAGTAAGAAAAAATGAGTTTGGGTATACCCTTCATACGACAGCTATAAATTAGCTTCATAGTAGGGCTGAGTACATTGGATACTTTTTTTTCCATTCTTGAGATACTTTGCTAAGAAGAATAATATGGGGAAAGGGGCAAAGGTAGAGAGGGGAGAGGGGAGGTTGGGGCGGAGGGAGGGTAGCTGGTGGGGCCACACCTATGGTGCATCTTAGAAGGGTACAGGTGAACCTTGTTAAATGCAGAATACAAATGTCTTCATATAATAACGGAGAAATTGCCAGGAAGGCTATGTTAATCATTTTGATGAAAATAGTTAAGATTGTGTCTCGGCGCCTGTGGCTCAACAGGCTAAGGTGCCAGCCATGTACACCTGAGCTGGTGGGTTCGAATCCAGCCCGGGCCCGCCAAACAACAATGACGGCTGCAACCAAAAAATGGCCGGTGTTGTGGCGAGCGCCTGTAGTCCCAGCTACTTGGGAGGCAGAGGCAGGAGACTCACTTGAGCCCAGGAATTGGAGGTTGCTGTGAGCTGTGATGCCACAGCACTCTATCTGGGGTGACATCTTGAGGCTCTGTCTCAAAAAAAAAGACTACCTTAAGGTGACCAAATAGTCAATGAGGAATATTCTCCTGCATTGAAGAAGAATGGCGGAGGAATGACAGACTATCACTGTCTTGAAACCCCTAATAAAACAGTGATTCCAGGCAATTATCACCAACGTCTGTGGCGACCAGCAGCTGCCAGATGGAGAACTCAGACTGGACAATCTGGCTGCCCTCTGAACTTACTGATGATCATTCTTAGTATCGTGAAAGAGATTAAGCTATGATGTGCCCCGAAATGATGCAATAGGAAATAAACAGCATTTCCTGAGAAATATTCTTGGCAAAATAATGGAACCCAATAAGATCAGGCCTCTAGATCAAACTAGCAGTATAAAGGAAATGCAAGTGAAAAAGAAACACATTACATGACGCCACACCTAGGCCATCAGAGAAATCCAGGAGTGAGAAATTCACAATGAATGACCTAATTCCTTCAATAAATCAATGGTAAGAAAAATAAAGGAGAGAAAGTTGTAAGTTATAATAAGAGATAGAACAATCAAATGCAAACTTATTTAGATTCTGAGTCCTGCAAACCAATTAAAATTGTTTTTCTAGACAATTAGAAAAGGTGAATTCTGAATAAATCACATATTGATACTAAGAAATCTCTGTAAATTTTATACTTAGTTCTAATAACTGTTTCTTATATAAAGTGTCATAACATGAAAAATGTACATAAATTATACGATCTCCAGGGTTTGTTTCAGCAAAGTATTAAAGTTATCTCTAGGATTTGTTTTCAATAATTCAGTGTGGGGTGGGGAGAAAGTGGATGGGAATAAAGAGGAAACATGATAGATGCTGTATTGATAGTTGTCGAAATTATTGAAAAAGATTTGAAAGTTCCTACAACAAGAAGTTTAGAATGTAAATTAAAAAATTATATACCTGATATTAACATAATGCAGAATTTTTATTAAAATATTGTAGAAGGGTGGTAGAGAAGAAAAGCGAGGATGGGTGTTCAGTGCTAAATCATCATCCTCTAATAGAGGATATCAGCATACAACATTTAAAAGTGTTAAATCCAGGCTACCCCGAGAAGTAAATATTTTGAAATGTAGAGAAACAGCTAAAATAGTTAGAACTGAGAACAAAATCAGAGGTAGCCAGAAAAATGGCAAGGGGCAGTTGATTTTACTATTACACTTTTATTTATTTATTTATTTATTTTTATTAAGTCAAATACACATAGATCATGAATAAATTTATGCACATGTGGGGTACAATGTGTTGATTGTTTTTTTATACAATCTGACGTGGTTACATCAAACCATTCAACATAGCTTTTGCCTCATTCACTTGATTATTGTGTTAAGACATTTATGTTCTATACTTGGCAGATTTGACTTGTACCCTTGCAATATGCTCCATAGATGTGGTCCTGTCTTTTACCCTCCCTCTATCAAACCTCCCTCCTCCCCTCCCTTCCCACTCCATTTCTCTCCTTCCTCCTGGGCTATAGTTGTGTTCTATCTTTCACAACAAAGTATAAGTAAATATAAGTAGCTTTCATAGAAGTACTGAGTACATTGGATACTTTTTCCTCCTTTCTTGAGATACTTTACTCAGGAGAATATGTCCCAGGTCCCTCCATGTAAACATAAAAGAGGTAAAGGTTTCTTCTTTTTTAAGGCTGCATACTATTCCAAGGTATATATATATCCCATAATTTATTAATTCATTCATGGATCAATGGGCATTTGGGCTTCTTCCATGACTTGGCTATTACAAATTGAACTGCAATGAATAATCTGGTGCAAATATCTTTTTTGCAAAGTGATTTTTGGTCTTTTGGATATACTCCTAGTAGTGGAATTGCAAGATCCAATGGCAGGTCAATATTTAGATCCATGAGTGTTCTCCAAACTTCTTTCCAAAAGGAACATATTAGTTTGCATTCCCACCAGCAGTGGAGAAGTGTTCCCTTGAATCCACATCCACACCAAGATCTGTAGTTTTGGGATTTTGTTATGTGGGTTACTCTTACTGGAGTTAGATGTATCTCAAAGTGGTTTTGATTTGCATTTCTCTGATGATTAAAGATGATGAGCATTTTTTCATGTGTCTGTAGGCCAGGCGCCTGTCTTCTTCAGAGAAGCTTCTGTTCAGGTCTTTTGCCCATAGTGAAATGGGATCACTTGTTCTTTTCTTATTAATAAGTTTGGGTTCTCTGTGGGTTCTGGTCCTCAGACCTTTGTCAGAAACATAAACTGCAAATAACCTCTCCCATTCTAAGGGCAGTCTGCTTGCTTTACTTACTGTGTTCTTGGCAGTGCAGATGCTTTTTAGTCTGATCAGATCCCAATAATGTATGTTGGATATTGCTTCAATTGTCCTGGGGGTCCTCCTCATAAAGTTTTCTCCCAGGCCAATTTTTTTCAAGTGTTTCTCCTGCACTCTTTCCAAGAATATTTATAGTTTCATGTCTTAGGTTTAAGTCTTTTATCCAGTGAGAGTCAATTTTTGATCCAGTTTCAGTCTTCTATAAGTCGCCAGCCAATTCATCCAGCACCATTTGTTAAATAGGAAGTCTTTCCCCAAATTTAAGTTTTTGATAGGCTTATGAAGATCAAACATGCCATGCTCATGGCTGGGAAGAATCAAAATTGTTAAAAATGTCCATACCACCTAAAACAATCTACAGATTCAATGCAATCCCCATTAAAGCACCTCTGTCATACTTTAAAGATCTGGAAAAACTAGTACTTCATTTTGTGTGGAAACAGAAAAAAACCTCAAATTGCCAAGACATTACTCAGAAATAAAAAAAATGAGGTGGAATCACACTACCAGACTTCGGACTATACCATGAATCCATAGTGAGCAAAAGAGCATGGTATTGGCATGAAAATAGAGAGGTAGATGTATGGAACAGAATTGAGAACCAAGAGATGAATCCAGATACTTATCATCATTTGATCTTTACTAAGCCTCAAAAACATACTATTACTCTTGTAATACAGTTTCACTTTTTAAAACTGTGAACACATACAAATTTGATAAAAAATAAATTTTTTTACAAAAATAAAATGTTTTTACAAAACACCTTTTACAAGTTTGACAAAAGGCTATAATCCATATTATGAATTACATCCTATTTTCAATGTCACCATGCAACCCTCTTATCTAATTCATTGCTGTATCATGTTATGATTCTGAGTAGATGGGAGCTCATTTCTCTCTCTGTAACTCCTCCACCCTCACCCTGGCCCAAAGGCCTTAAGATTTCCTATCTGGAATGCCAATATAGTCTCCTAATAGATTTCCTGTTTTCATCCTTGTCACCCTCTGACACATTCCACACACAGCAATCAAATGATGTCTTATAGGTGCAAAGCCGAGCATTTCTCAGAACTTTAGGAGTGTCAGGTTGGCCCAACAGAATAAACCCAAGGTCCTTAATGCAGCCCTTATCACCCTGAACCTTCAGCCTCCTTCCTCCTGAGAAGGGATTGAGGACAGAATATAATTCATAATATGGATTATAGGCTTTTTGTCAAATCACTTTTGCCTTCATTCCCTTGAACTTGCACTTGCTCTTTGGCTGGTCTTGAATACTTCCTCATTTCTGTTTCATTAGCTCTTATGCTTTGTGATTCTACAAAGATGTCACTATTTTTCTTTCTATATTATTTTTCTCCACAGCCCTTACCATTTGTAATGCATATTTACATGTTCATTTGCTTATTCTTTATTTCTTCCACACACCCTAAGCTGCATGACAACAAGGATTGGTTTTGTTCACTGTCCTATCTCTGATATCTGGAAGAATACCTTCCACAATAAATAGAATGTACTATAGGACATTTTTTCTGAAGCTGTAGTGTGCTTGCAATCAGTGGGGGATCTTTGTTGAAATGCAGACTCTGATTCAGTGGCAATAAGGAGGGGAAATGAAATTCTGCATTTCTAACAAGCTCCCCGGTGATGCCAAACCTGCATCCCCTTATCACACTTTGACTAGCAAGGCTAGAGGGTTTGCAGATAAGTAGCAGTGATGCGTGTGTCTTTCCAGAGGGAGCAGATGACTTAGTTATGGAGTTGTCACTGAAGAGGATCTATATCTCCATGTCATGTCTTTGTTTTCCTACAGGAAGCATGTAAAACCTGAAGCCATTGATAACTGGAGAGGTAGTGACCTTACTAAACATTACACAAAACCAGCATAAGGCCACATCTGGCTATAACAAAGCCACTCAAGGTGTTATTAAATATCCAACTTATAGAAAGCAACTGGCAACTCAGAATATGGGAATAGAGATCCTTTTTTGTAACAAAGAACCAAATATCCTAGGACAGAAAGATGAGAATTTGAATTTCACAGTACTCCTGACTAGTTATGTAATCTTAAGCAAGTCACTTATATATTCTGAATCTCAGTTTTATCATCTATAAATCAGGGCAAATGATACCCACCTTAGAGTTGTGAAGATGAAGTGAGGTATGATATATCAATTCAACAACAGTGCCTGACATATGGTGGTCCTTTAAAAATACTGTGTCTTCCTGTTCCTTTCTAGGGTAGAACATTTTCCTTATAACATTAATTTTCCAGGGAGTGGAATACATTTTTAAATACATTTTAAAATATTGTTTGGCACCCTTAACGTCTCAGAATGAAAAAAAGGTACCAAAAAATAAAAAATCTGTAACAATGATATAAATGAATACGTAGGTTAGAGGCAGGCATTTGGTCTAAATGAATACTTAACCATGAATCAGAAAAGCTTAGCTTCAGTCCAGGGTTGAGCACTAACTAGATGGTTGATGATGGATAATGTGTAATATCTCTGGACATTTATGTCATTTCCAACTCACTGTATTCAAAACACATTATATCCATGCAGGAACTCCATTATCCTTCTAAATCCTCTGGGTTTTTTTCTTTTTCTCTTTTTTGAGGGACATCAGTAAATTTTACAGAACCATTTAAAATTGTAGAATCATTGAATAAGTAAAAGAAGGAGTGGAAACAAGTTTTTTTTTTCCTCCTGACATCTCTACCAAATACCCTTACTCTATAGTACTAAACTTTTAAGAAGTATATGACATCAATGAACTTTTTTTTTCTACTTGGAGAATTCCATTTTTTTTTTTAGATTCCACAGACATGCACATTTTCCTTGATAGCCAGATTTTCTTTTAGTTGCTATAAATGATGTTAAGTTGTTATAATGTAGAATATAATAAGTATAATTTTAAAATGTAAAAAAAGGAAAGAACAATTTGGAGAAAATGTATAAAAACAAATTATCTTAAAAGGCAAACCAGAGAGTAGAATGCTGAGCCATGTCATTCATACTTTTCTCGTGAAGCCATATGGATAAAAATATGTTCTTTCAAAATAATTGTGATGTTTCTAATAATTCACGGGAAAAATCATCAAAAAGCTGCCTGAGGTGTGATCAAGTCCTTTTCCCACCCTGAGATGGGATCACTTGCCCTTTTGTTGCCAATACGCTTGAGTTCTCTGTATATTCTGGTTATTAATCCTTTGTCTGAGGCATAACCTGCGAATATTTTCTCCCATTCTGAGGGCTGTCTGCCTGCTACACTTACTGTG
>CAUYRH010135729.1:0-11117 GCA_963574655.1 Perodicticus potto | reverse complement strand
TGAACTATTTAACATAGCCTTCATGGCCTTTTAATCACTATATGAAGACATTTATATTCTACATTTAGTAATTTTCACTTGTACCCTTGTAAGATGCACTGTAAGTGTGATCCCACCAATCACCCTCCCTCCACCCATCCTCAACCCCTCCCCTCCCCTCCCTTGCCCCTTTCCCCATTTCTTGTGCTATAACTGGGTTCTGGAACATATTCTTCTTAGCAAAGTATCTCAAGAATGGAAGAAAAAGTATCCAATGTACTCAGCCCTACTATGAAGCTAATCTATAGCTTTCATATGAAGGCTAAAACCCAGTTGTTGATTTTTCATTATAGGGGTGTCACCATGGTCCTTGTGATGAGTGAGGAAAAGATTATCACTTTTTCTTCCCTTCAGTGACAAAGTTCCCCAATATAGGAAGAGTCAGATGAAATTAGGTGTTATTACTTAACAAGACTCTAAGCATTACAAAAGGTGGTTATTATTTTTACAAGTAAAAGAGTTCATTGATAAGCAGCAAATTTATTCTAGTAGGTCTTTTTCTCAGAGAATTTGAGGGACTAGGCCATTTGACTTATGCCTTATAAACTTTAGTATCAAGGTGATGAGTATCATTTTAAACTCATTATTCATTCAATTTTACCTCATTCTGGGGTTGGGTATGTGGCAATGAAAATTCTAAGCCAAGCCTATAATGACTACAACTATCTCCATTTAGGCCACTTGATAAAGATAAAACCACTTGATAGATGTTCTCTTCTCTCTAATCTCAACTCTTAGCTTTTTGGGTGCCTTCCCTTGTAATGGAAATAAATTCCCTATTAGAGTTCAGCAATTTGCACCGTACCATTGGGTTCCTCTGTTTAATAACCTGTGTGACGACAGTCCCAGGGAGTTCATCAGGCTCTGCACATCTTGATGAGGGTGAGGAGTCAACAAATGATCCAGGGATTTGTGATGTGTGTGTCTCAAAAATATTTTTGAGAGACTACATGCAAAAGTGGGTTAAAGATTGAAGCAAATCCTTGGATGACACAGTACTTGATGAAAGATCTCACAGAAATATTTAATCTAATGTGTTTCAAGTAAAGGATATCCTGCAATTGAGAATGATAACTTAACATTTAAAATGAAAGTAGTTTTTTCCTTTTTTAAAAAAATCCTTCTTGAAATCAGCAAAGTGTTCTTATTTATTTGTTTATTTTCTTTTATTTACAGAAAGGATCTCATTCTGTTTCCCAAACTGCAGTTCAGTGGTGTCACAATCATAGCTCACGACATCCTCAAAATCATGTGCTCAAGCAACCCTCCTGCCTCGGACTCCCAAGTAGTTAGGACTGCAGAGGCATGCCACCACACCCAGCTAATTTTAAAAAATTTTTGTAGAGATGGGGCCACACTATGTTGCCCAGGCTAGTGTTGAACTCCTGTGCTCACATGATCCTCCTGCCTTTGGTCTCGTAGGGTGCTGGGATTAAAGGTGTGAGCCACTGCACCTGACCTAAAAGGAAGAGAATTTTTATATTAAAAAAAAATCCTTAAGTGCACAAAACATCATTCTTAAAGCTGATATGTCATGACAGATCCCTTATATTTAGAGATGTCAGGTCCTTCTTGGCTTTGCTTAAGTACATACTATTTCCAAAGACCATTATGAGAACTCTTAAAGGGGTCAAGGTGATATGAAGAAATGGATTTGGAATGAATTTTTACAGCAACAGAATGTGCTGTAGTTGGAGAAATTTTCCTTATGATGGCATCCAACTACCCTAGGAACAAATGTGTTCTTCTTCCTATAGATAAACCCCAAATAGTCCATTTGGACTCGAAGCCAATTCATTGGTGTTTTCTCTCTGTAGTTTAAAGGCAGTGATGAAAAGTAATAAAATTCTTATTACATTAGAAGGAAAAGTAATAAAATTCTTGTTAGGAAAGAGGCTACACTTGATGAAGAGAAATGTTCATTCTTTCAATAAATGTGAACGCCTATTGTCCAGGTACAGTGGAAGGTGCAGTGAACAGGTATCATTCTTACCTTCAAGGAGTTTATAGTTCAGCAGTGGGACAGACCATTAAAATAGCAACTGCATATTGTATATAATGAGTGCTACCTTCTACTCGAATACAGAACGTGTAAGAGGGACACCAGCTCAGATAGCCTGCCTGGGGGAAGTGATTCTGAGCTGAGAAAGAGTCAGCCAGGGAAAGGTGAGAAGGAGGCTGAGGAAGGGGTTATTTATACAGAGACAATAGCGTGTTGGAGCCCATGTAGTCTTGTAATTTCTGGAAAGTGATAAATGCTCACAGCAGCACATAGAAGAAAAGTCTCAGGGCGGGAAGATCAGGCTTAGGACAGGACCTCTTAGTGGCCCAGGTTCCGAAACATTGCCACATTAGTCATGCTTGGGAGATGAACTCCATGACGCAAGGCAGTCAAAGCCTTGGGATTGCAGCCGATTGGAGCTTGAAACCTCTCAGGGCACCTACCTGGATTCCCTAATACCTCTGACTCTTCTAGAGATTGTAGACTTGCTGCTTCTGTACACAAAAAACATACTATTGTAAAGGTTCTGGATTGTCGAGAGTGGGAAGAGATCACCCCTTTGCCTTAGAGACCTTATTTTCAAAGAGGAAAAATAAGTCAATGTCTATTTTTCTCTTCAGGCTCTCTTTTGTGATTCCTTTCATTTCCGAAACCTTCTGTGACTTGCCAGAATTTTCCTCCCTCCCTCCCTGTTCAACAGTCTCTCACTCTTGCCTCAGGTTAGAGTACTGTGCTGTTAGCCTAGCTCACAGCAACCTCAAGTTCCTGGGTTCAAGCGATCCTTCTGCCTCACTCAGCCTCCCAAGCAGCTGGGAATATAGGTACCTGACACCAAGTCTGGCTATTTTTTCTATTTTTAGCAGAGGCAGGGTCTCCCTCTTGCTCCAATTGGTCTTAAACTCCTGAGTTCAAAAAATCCTCCTTCCTCAACCTACCAAGTAGCTGGGACTACAGGTGTGTGCCACCATGCCAGCTAATTTTAGTATTTTTACTGAGATGGGGTCTCATTACTGCTCGTGCTGGTCTCGAACTCCTGAGTTCAAGTGATCCTCCAGCTTCAGCTTCCCAGGGCTGGCATTATAAGTGTGAGCCACTGCCTCCAGCCAACTGATCAGAATTTTCCATGAATTCACTGTTTGTTTAAATCAAGGACAGAGAGGAGGTCATCTCAGAGAGACCCATCCGGCTAGAGAATGAGTCCTGGAGATAGGTGGCATTGACAAGGGGAGGGCGAGCCTCTGGCATCACGTTCACGTGTGAAAAATGGCCTCTCAACTTGTGAACGGAGAACTCCTGGTGGAGGAGGAGGAAGGCCTCCCCCGTGGACCAGGGCTTGCTCCTGAGAGGCCCTAGGATGATTCCTCCGCAGCTGTGCTGGCGCAGCTCCCCTGCTCTGGCTGAAAAGGGAAGCTCCCTGGGAGCTGTCCGCGGTGCTGACCCGACTGACCTCCCACTGCTCCTTCTTGGACTTCGGCTCCCACCCAAGCTGCAAGGTGTGCGGCCCTCGCCCTCCTTGAGGACTTGCACCACGCCGGCCAAGTCACAGATGTTTGTGGCTAAATCCCCACCTTGTCCTCCTCAGCTCCTTACCTGACCGACTGCACCTGCTTCTACTCTGACCCTGTGGCTACAGTGCGAGTTCAGGAGGCCTCATTATCCCCCTTCAGTCTCCACTGAATGCCTTCGAATTTTTTTTTCCCAGTCAAAAGAGACTGTTCTTTTGAGAACAATTAAAATGTTCTGTCTTTTTCAAATTTAAATGAATATCTGAAAAAAGCTTTCTGGCCATTTGTATGCTGGAGCCTGAGAGGCGGCTCTCCTCCTGGTCAGGACAGCAGGTGCTGGGCAGCCCGTCCGCGAGCTGTCCTCCAAGCCTGCACAGTCAGACGGCAGCACCAGCAACCAGTGTATCTAGGGTTTTATTCCATAGTTATGCCGAAGCGTTGGTTCAAACTTTAAAAAATGTGAGAAATCTCAAGTTATTTAAATGTATATGTATTCTTCATGACAAATGACTTCTTTTTCAATTCCTGATGAAAATCAGAGAGCATTAGGCAGTTCCAGGCAAATGTTGACTCTTCTATCTCATAAAAAAACATTTAGATCTGATGAATGGAATTAAAGGATGAAATGAGATCTGAGCAAAACCCAGCACTGAATAATATTCTGGATTTTTCTGTCTTCTTACAAATACGTAATGTAGAAATGGGGTGTTAGCAAGTGTTAGCCAAAATTTAGCCTGTCAGAAAAGTAAGTGCCCTCGTAGGTACAAATTAGGAACCACCTGCAACGTACACAGTACCAAGTAAAATTTGCTACTGATCTGAGGCATGATGAATAGGAAATAGCTCTGTCATTTACAGATTAAAAATAGATTACTGGAACCTAAACAAATGTCAGTGAAAATAACACAAAATCCATAGAATTTCTTTATATTCTTCTACTGTTTGCTGGAATAAATGATAAAGGGTTTCTTTCTTTTCTGTCTCTTTTTAAATGTTCCTTCTTCAGTTTAACACTGTGTTTTCTCTAAATTCTCTAGTTGTCTTTAATTATGGAGGACACTAGCATTTGCAGAAGTACACAGCATTTGGGGGGAACATCAGTGTGCATGTATCCTGAACATCTTATTTTCCCAACTAATCATTATGGATCATCTTTTCCAAGTTGAGGAGGAAGGGGAGCCCAAAAGATAGGAATGAGACTCAGGTTCTGCCAGGACCCAGACCTTCCCATCTGGGGCTGAGGATTGAAAAACAGAGCTCCTTGGAATAAGCTTGGTGGATTATGGAAATCCTGGCTTTTGAAGGTCTGTGAATCTCTGGGAAAATGGATAAAACTTACACATATGTAAGAACCCCTAGAATATTCTATCATGCCCTTAGAATGCAGAGTTGCTGACTTGTGGGCTGGGTGTCTCCTACCCACCCTTCTCAATACTGGAGATTGCTAAGGAGGCCAGGTGGAGAGAGGCTTCCTCCTGGAGCCACATGTGGAGTCACAGCCGCAGCTTCCTACCTGCTGGCTGGAGAAGACAGACGTTTCTCTGCACACACAGTAGAGTGACTGCTCTTGGTTAGTGTCTGTTACCAGCCACCTCTGAACCCTAGTGAGTGAAAACAAGCAAACAAGCGGCAGCCAGGGAACGAAGAATAGATGACAAGTGAAATTACAAAAATAATTCGAGCACATAAGGAGATTTATTATAGCACAAGAGACTTTCAGAACTGAAAACATGATATAAAAAATGTTGATGATGGAATTACTGCTGGAAAGAGTAAGAAGAAGAAATATCTCAAAATGCAGAACAAGAATACACAGAGAGATGAAGAGGACAGATTCTGGAAATGCAAAGCACAATTATCAGTTATGGAAGCACCTTTTAGAGGAAATGCTATAATTAAACAAATAATAACTCAGAATATTTCTCTGAGTTACAGTAGAATTCAAGTTTGCAGGGTAAAACACCTCCTTGAGACCCAACCAATCAGAACACAAACCTGGGCATTTTCTAGTAAAATTTCTAACGCCAAAGAATAAAGAGGAAAATCTTTGTATTTTAAGATATAATGCACAACTTAATTAAAAGGAAAAAAAAAAAGAGGCTGGGAACTGCTCATCTACTACTCTGGAAGCTCAGTGGATAGTATCTACAGGTTTCCAAGAAGCCCACATGCAAACAACATATTCTCTCCAAGGGTAAAAGAAATTTGCAGATATTCAGGATTCAGAGATTCTCTCATCTATAAGCCACATCAGACATGATAGTCAAGCAACAGATTCCAACTAAACAATAATCACCACGGAGACTTTCATGTGGAAGAAGAGTCAAAGGAGAAGTTAGTCATAAATCCTGCAGCAGTGATAGCCAAGTGTTTAAATTTAAATGGATTACAAAAAGTGACTAAACAAGGACTCTGAAGTAAAAAGAAAAAGCCATCATCTGATAAAAAGAAAAACTTGGTGATCCAGAAATGAAAATGTTAAAAAATATTAGATTGTATCACCAAAACATGGGAGTTGGTCTCAAGGGTATCTGGGTAGAAGGAAAAGAGGGTCCTTCAAAGCTCTTGATTAGGAAAAGAGGAAGCAAAAATATTCCAGAAGTTTTATCTCATATATAGCAAAGGGAAGAGATGAAAAATGATGGGAGCAAAGAGTGGGTGCTGGAGGGAAGACAGGGTAAGAACATGGGGCTATATGCTCATTTGAGTAATTAAAACAGAAAAGCACAATTAATAAAGATAAAATTTAAAATTTCTGATAGAAATTATACTAAACATAAATAAAGAAAACATTATTTTCTGAAAGGGCCAACAAAATACATCAGGCCTCTTAAGAAAAAGATGAAAATTGTACATGATTAAGAAAAAGGAAGAAGCAGAACCAACGACAATAATGCCGGGTGTGGTGGCTCATGCCTGTAATCTCAGCACTTGGGAGGCCGAGGCGGGTGGATCACCTGAGCTCAGAAGATCGAGACCAGCCTGAGCCAGAGCAGACCCCATCTCTGAAAAATAGTCAGGTGTTCTGGTGGGCACCTGTAGTCCCAGCTACTCAGGAGGCTGAGGCAACAAAATCACTTCAGCCTAAGAGTTGGAGGTTGCTGTGAGCTGTGACACCACGGCACCCTACCCAGGGTGACAAAATGAGACTGTCTCGAGAAAAAAAAAAAAGAAAAAGAAATGTCAATGATCTTAAGAGATTACTACACAGCCTTGGCAACAGATCTGAAAACCTAGAGGAAAGTGTGATCTTATACTAAGCAACAAGTTACTGGAGTTGAATTAAGACAAGGTAGGAATAGATTTTAGAAGATATTAGAAATATGATTAAAATAGGTCACTAAAGAGCCCCAGGAATTAATAATTTCACATCTGAGTTCTTTATAGCACTTAAAGCATTTCAAAGTTATTTATAGTAAGATTATGTGAAAAGATGGAGAAATCCCCAATTTGTCTTTAGAAGCCTAGAAAAATTAAATGCCCAAACATGCAGGAGTGGTACAAAGAAACCAAGGCCCTTACGAGTGTGCGTGCTGGTCTTTCTGGGAAGATCGTCCTGGGGTTAGACCTCCCGGCTCTGACATTCTGATATCACACGGTCTCCTTCTGACGTTCTGATATCGCACTGTCTCTAGTTAAAATAAATTAATAAATAAATAACCTGTCACCTCTGAAATTGTTTTTCCACTTGTACCCGTTATCAATATTGAATTGATTTTTAGGCGGAGGCCCTTGATCAGGCCACATAAGGCCCTGTTCTCAGGGTTTTGACATTCCTATTTGTATCTTTTGTTCTTACCTTGCTGATGGCAGCAACATCTACTCCTTAGGTGATTCTTGCAGATCTCCTGGGGGCTTCTAGCTCACACATACATCATCACTGGGCAAAGGGATACACGGCAGGGGTGGCATCAAAGGTACTCTGTCATTTATATTTGGGGTGTTGAAAGGCACCAGCTGCTCTCCAGAAAACTAGTCACCACTTTAGAAAGATAGTGGCATACTGAGTGCTTTCCCTGGTTGAGTTAGAAACACAACAGCAATTCCTTCATTCCCCACAATTTCAACTATTAGGATAGGGAATGACTTTTGATTAGAGTTTTCCTATTCTGGGCGTAAACTCATTTTAAGTTTCCTTTGATATGTTGATCACCAGGTTTTGAAGTGAGGCTCTCTGATCTCTGAAAGTTTGCACGAAAGTTAGCAAAGGATTTGGACACAGTTTCAAGACAAACAGAACTTGCGGGAACACAGGAAGTCATCAGCTTCAATGACTTTTAACTTCGATATTTTAAATAGATATACTTGGGCTCTTCAAATCAAATCTTTGTAACTACATCAGATTTTTCTTTCTTCCCCCATGTCCTGTGTGGCCTCAGGAATAAAATGTTTAAATTTATATTTGGTAAGAGGGTGCTGTTTACCTAATATGCCTGAAGCATCAGAAGCTGTATTGCTAATTTTAGTCTTTACAAAGTTCACAGAAATGGCTTAAACATGGACTAAAGGTGATTGTTTAACTAGGGACTAAAAAATGCTAATGTTGACTGAAAACATACCCTAGAATTAGACAGGCATAAAGGTATTTATCTGGCTAACCTAGGTGTAATTGTGGTTGTGTACACATACATGGGTGCGGATGTAAGCGTGTGTGCATGTGGAGATGGAACCGCCTCATCTTTCAGAAAACAGTCGGCATATAGTTAGTGCTCAAAGGACGCTGTCGTGAGGATCTGATGCTAATTTTCAATTCTTCCTTCCTGTGACACTAGTGAAAACCAGACATCTTGGTCCCAAGGCTGGTTGCTTTTCCTGCACTGTCACAGCCCCATATTGTCTATTCATTTTTTCTGTGTGCAGGATGGTTATATTCCTGAATATTCTCTCACTTGTATCAGTGCATTGAGTGCAGGTTGGTGTATAACTGCTTATTCCAAGAAGAGTGAGTCTTTGCACAGGGCAGCAGCTCCCCTGGCCTATTCATCAGCCCCAGGGCAAGACTGTGTTTACTTTGGCCTCTGCCGAGAGGCTGCTGCAGCACAGGAAAAGATGTTCTACCACACAGAAGTTGCTGAGGTCCCAGATGGTCTCTGTGTACCACCATCAAATATCCCTTTGGGCCCTTGGTACTTAGAATTTTGTGCCTAAACCTCGTAAGTCAATGGGATTCAAGACTCATAGTATCTACAAAATACATTTCCATTACATAAATAATCAGCATGTTTTCATTAAACCGTCTTGTTGATTATGTTTTCTCCCGCTGCTTGCTTGACTATAAAATCCTCAGTTCCCTTTGTTCCATTTATCTTAGTATAGTACTTGGTCCACGTAGGTTTGCAGTAAATCCTTGGGTGTCTCTGGTTGATGAATTTTGCCATCATTTTCTTGACTAAGGGAACTCACGTTAAGGAGCTTATTTATATTTCCTGTTCATTAATTAAAACACCAGATTCTGAGTGTTGAAATCAAACACTGCCATTTAGAAAATGAGGATTTCTGTAATGGCGATCAGGTACCAGCGTACAGATGATTTAGAAAAATATCTTCGGTTTTAAGAAAAACAGAGTTAGTAGATAAGAAACACTTTAAAAGCTGAAAACAACTATCATCTAACACTACTAGAATTTTTGGAAAGAACTTATAAGGTTATATATTTCTCGATTATTGTCAAATCATACCTGTGTAGTAAAAATGGCAGCACAGTAAAATGCAAAGGTGGAAGAATGGCTTCCTATTTGCTGATTGCCAACTCAGCTAGGAAAGTTGGTGATAAACAGAAACACTGTCACTTACTTCTTGGCATTCTTTAGAGCACAGCCCCATTGGTGGGGTTTCAGTTCCAGAAGGGAAGGAACACTGACACTTGTGTTTGGGGCATAGCTATGTCTTCGCCTATGAAGTATTTCCACTTTTCTCAGGCTTTTAAGAAACATATGGATCCTTCCCGGTTCTCTCTCCTCCTTTTTAAAAATCTTCTTTAGCCAATCAGATAAACTGGATGCTTCATTTCTTCCACGAGATTCTTTATACTTGGAGTATATAACTGTTTTGTGACCAATAAATCTACATCTACTGACTCCATTTCAAGAAAATGTTCTGAAAAAGATGGAGAAAACATGGTGCCTGGAAGTCATAAGAAAAAAAGAAGTTTCTGTAAAATGGCCTCATTTAAAGTTTCTTCCTTTAAACAGAAATTGCTTGTAGGTGTGTGTTCCTTACTGCGGGAGGAGGCTTTGGGAAGTGGTTTCCACAGCACTGGATAATAATAACCAACAATCCTTTTGGGTCAGATCGTCCTGGCTGACGCAGGTTGGATCATGTGTGAGGAAAGCACCCTGGTGTGTGGCTGGAGTGACCACACCTTCGGACCTGGAACCAGAGGGCAGAGTCACGACTTCACGCTTCCTGACTCGGAGTTGTCGTTTCCACCTCAGATGTTTGACTAGATTCCCATTCAGCTCCTAATAGAAGACCAAAGAAGTGTTCAAGTTTAAGAAAGTATTTGATTTTTTTTTTTTTTTTTTGAGACAGAGCCTTGCTCTGTGCCATAGCTCACAGCAACTTCAAACTCTTGGTCTCAAGTGATCCCCTTTCCTCGGCTTCCTGAGTAGCTGTGACTACAGGCGCCAGCCACAACCCCCAGCTAGTTTTTGTGAAGACAGGGTCTGGCTCTTGCTCAGGCTGGTCTCGAACTCCTGAGCTCCAGGGACCTCCCTGCCTTGGCCTCTCAGAGTGCCAGGATTAGGCGCCAACCCGTGCCCAGCCTGAAGAAAGTATTTGAGATGGGAGTGTTTCCACTCTGTTCTAGGAATAGAGCATTATTCATGGATGTTGTCTCTCCTGCCCAATGTTTTTACATTTATCTGACCCACCTCAGCCTCCCCTTTTCTCATCTGCCATAGCCTCTCCTCCCTGGAAAGCCACAGTTTTGGAGGCTCAGAGTGACTTCAGTGTTTTTGTTAATGGAGGCATTTCGGGCAATATTTACTAACGTGCTCAGGGCGTCTTAACCAAGAAGAAATACTTTATCAGCTTGAGCGGTGTTTCCCCAGTTCCTTTCAGCGCATAGGCCGAGGGAGCGCCCACCCCATGCTGAGCCTCGAGAAAGGCAGTGGATTCTTCCCGCCCACTGCTCACAACCCCTCCGTGAACAGACGGGGTCGGACAAGTGGGTAATCCTAAGGCCTGTGGGTGGCTGTTGTTATTGTTTTTGAATTCTCAACTTCTCTTATTTTTCAAGTCTAAATGACAAGATCTCCTGCTCTGTCATCTACTGGGCTTGCTTTCTCTCTTCCCAGACCTCAATTTTCTATTAGTAACAGCAATATAGTTCTTTCTGTTTGTCATGCATAATTTTTTTTTTTTAAAGTCAGAATTTGGGGGGGGTACACATGTTTTGGTTACATAATTTGTATTTTGTACAGATTGAGTCAGAGTTGTAAGTGTTCCCTTTACCACTGTACCTGTTAGGTACGAATTTGCCCATCTCCTCCCCCCTCCCTCTGCTCCCTCCCCCCTCCTCCCTCCCTCCGCTCCCTCCCCCCTCCTCCCTCCCTCCGCTTCCTCCCCCC